>JAQZBX010032248.1:0-25945 GCA_029593785.1 Cabassous unicinctus | reverse complement strand
CCTCAGAAACCTTCATCACAAAGGGTGGCCAGGTTTTTGAGATGTTTCTGGGCTTCACATTCTCTGCTAATCGAAAAAATGAAGCAACAGTAAACTAGATGATAAAAGTTTCAATGTCTGGAACTTGGGCTTCTAAGAAACGCCTGAAGGATGGACGGATAAAGGTGAAGCAAGTAGGAGCGGCATGTCTGATTTACAGATGCGGAAGTCCAGCTCCCAAGTAACCTGCTGGTGAATAGCAGGGCCGGGTCAGACTCAGGCTGCCTGGCTCTGTGGCCTGCCATTTTTCCTCCCTGAAAATCTCTGGACGGGCTGAGTAACGATACTCTCATAATCAGCCTCACGGCCGTGGGTAATGGGCATCTTCAAAAGGCACCTCACAGATGGAAATAAAGAAAGAAACTCAAGGGAAAGGCATAACACTGAAAGCAAAATCCTGAAACAGCAAAGGAGTGAGTAGTCAAATGAAATCAGGTGAAGAGGGAATTTAGCTACTACTGTTCACAACAGCAAACATTTCCGTGACACTTACTATGTACCAAACTATATTCTGAGTGGAATAGCCCCTGCAGCCTAGGAGGAAGGAGCTGTTCTTATCTCCACTTCGCAGATGCAGTAACTGAGGCAGAGAGAGTTCAAGTCGTTTACCCAAGGTCACACTGATAGTAGAAGAGTGGGGATTTATGAACCCATGTGGTATGGGGCCACGCTTTGTCTTCGTAACTGGTACCTATACCAGTATCCTGCCATCCATTATTATTATTATTATTTTACTTTATTTTGTACATTTAATGATTGAAAATAAAAACAATTAAAAACTAAAAAATAAACACAGATGAATATATACATTTCTCAATTAAATGTATTGGATACATACAAAAAATTTTTTTGAATCAAACAATACGTTACACAATATATTTGGTTCATAGTAATGCATTCATACAGTATTTGTCCTTTTGTGTCTGGCTTTCTTCACTCACCATAATGTCCTCCAGGTTTATCCATGTTGTCATATGCTTTACGACTTCATTTCTTCTTACAGCTGCATAATATTCCATCGTGTGAATAGACCATAGTTTGTTTATCCATTTATCTGTTGATGGATACCTGGGTTGTTTCCAACTTTCGGCAATGGTGAATAATGTTGCTATGAACATCGGTGTGCAGATGTCTGTTTGTGTCACTGCTTTCACTTCTTCTGGGTATATACCCGGTATTGGTATTGCTGGGTCACATCTGCCATCCATTATTAACAGCAAAGTTTAAAACTTGTAATGTTTAAACCTGTAATCTCCTTAAGGATAAGAAAACGTCTTTGTATTAAGTAGAGGTGACTGATTCCCTCTGTGCCCTTCTTTTTCTCTGAACTGGGGCAACAGATGAAAAAAAAGGGACCACATCCCTTTTAAATGGTTTCTTCCCAGAACCAGGCCTTGGACATCACCTGGGCCCCTACGCATGTGAATGTGTCACACTTTGGAACTGAAAGCCATTCTCCTCTTCCTGAATGTAACAGGATATTTAGAGGGACATTTCTTGTTATCCTGGAGTTTAGCTGAGATGCCAAAGCTGAGGCTGAGCATTCACACATTCTCAAGACAAAGGCTGGGCCATCCTCATTGGACTGGCTAAGAGGTAGCCAAGATCAGTCCTGGGGCTCCTACCTCCAAGCTAAATAAAGGAAGCTTGGGTGTGGGTAAGAAGGGAGATCCTTCTAGTAGCACTCGGAGAGACTGAGGTTGCTTTCAAGAGGGGAGCCTGTTACCTTATTCCTGGCTGGATGCTTGCTAGTTCCTGCTTAAACTCATAGTGCCCACCCATGCCCTGTGTTGCATTTTGGGATTCAAGGACAAGCATCCCCAAGAACTTGGGGGTTCACCTGATGAAGAGAGATGCTGGATGGAAGGAGATGCCCCTTCCTGCAGGGCAAGGAGGAGGGGTACTGTGAGAGAGAGACTCTTCTGCCTATAGTTTGGCAAGTGGACAGTGAATGGTAGCCAGGCTCAGTCATCTTGAAAGAACCCCACCCCAGGGGCTGCCTGCCAGGGTGAGGGGACCCCAGGAGCAGAAAGACGTGTGAGGTGCTGTGCTGGAGGGCAGGCTCTCAGGAGGAGATGAGAGAGGTCTCCCCACAAGGCCTCTCTGAGTTATGAATGGTACACACTGGAGGTCCCTGTGGGTGTCGCCCAAGAACCCAAACCGCCTCCCAGAGCATTAGGTCGTCCGCCCCACCCCACCAAGGGCACTGTAAGCCAATGACACCAGCAGCTGTATAAGAATCTGAGCCTTCTCTCTAGACACCCATTCCTGACCCCCAGCCCTGGAGGGACCAGAAACAGGAGAGCAATTAGAGGGGAAATAGAGCAAGGAAAGTGAAACAGCAGCCCTCCCGTCCTCCCCCTTCTGCTGGTCGGCGGACTCACTGCTCACACCTCGAGTTGGTTTGATTGAGATGGAACTGGACTTTTTATTACCTGAAACTGAGATTGTTCTAATACCTGAAGGCAAGCCGAGAAGCTCTGGGACCTGCTTAGATATTGTCTGGAGGTGAGGAAGGGAAATTTGACAGGATATGTCTGAAGGAAGAGAAGAATAAAGCTACTCCTGGTGTTCATTTAATAAACTAGTCACATTGAAAAAAAAAAAACACCTCACTGATTGGGAGACCCCAAATTTCCTTCTGAAGCCCCACCATGCTCTTGTATTCTAATAAGGGAAGAGCAGGGAAAGGGGGACTGTATTTATTAAACAATTATAGTGCTAGGCCACTCTATACCTAAAACTTCACTAAATCCTCCCAATAATCCCATGGGCTTTGGGGTTAACAATTTCCATTTTGCAGACAAGGAGGCCGAAACTCACACGCACAGTGGAACCCACTAGACCACAGCTGCTGAGGGCAGGGCTGGTGTGCACACTCTGTCTTCAGGGCCTGGCATGTGTCGGGTGCTCAATACGTGTCTGGAATAAACAACTGCAAAGCTCTTCTCTTCCCAAGCATCTCTCTCGGGTATTGATATCGTCCTGCTCCTATCACTTCATTTTCTGCAACTTATGTGAGAACGTGTGTGGGTTAGCAGGCTGATTTAATTGTGATCAAATTCCATATACACAAACTGGACTGTAAGTACTGCACGAGGAAGGACTGTGCTTTTCTACATGTGGTCTCTGCCATGGGCGCCTTCTCCAAGTCACCCTAGTGCATCCCCATGAAAAGGGAAAGGTCTAGAGGCCAGGCTGAGCCTCAGAGAGATCAAGGTACACACCCCGAGTCACACAGCAAGTCCTCCGTTGTGCGCCCAGCGTCTGCTCCCTATCTGTGACCCCACAAGTGCACCTTGCTCACCTCCGCACCCCTCCACCCGGCCTCACACGAGCACCTCACCAATGTCCTCTGTTTTATTTTCCAGAACATTTGTATTGGCAAAGCTGATGGAGGTTACATACCACGTAGTTCAGAATAGTAGCTTAAGCAGATGTCCTGTCAAAACAGAATAAGAAACTGTGAAGAAATAGTCTGTGAAACCCAGCCATGTCCTGCTTCCTCTCATTTTTTTTTTTTTTGAGTAAAATTGAAGCAGATTAAAGAAAACCTTCTTTTAGTTCTGTCAGAATTGTTCATTTCACTCAGGAAGCAAGCATGACTTCTAGAATTGTAATTCTAGGTCAGATTTATTCTCCTTCCCTTTCTTACCCTCTCCTTCCTTTTTCCTCTCTCCTTTCCCCTCCCCTCCCGTCCTCTCCCCTCCCTGTCCCTCCCCTCCTCTCTCTTTTCTCCCTTTCCCTCTTTCCTCGCTCCCTTGGCTCTCTCTCTCCCACCTCTCCTCTCCTGAGGGAGGACATTGGCTGTCTGACTCTGTCACCCTGGGTTCCAGGGCCTTCTGAGGCCGGTACATTCCCCTTCCCTTTGTCTGAGGAGGCAGGGGGAGGCTGGTGAATTATGGATGAGGCGCTGGGCTCTGTGGAAGCCCGGGGCTAGCCTAGGGTGACCTAGGCCCCTGGAGGAGGACTAGATCAGTTTGGGAGACAGGGGCAGAGCCCTGCAGGTACAGCTGGTGGGAGGGGTGTCGTTTGCAGCTGGGCTGCACCTGGGGTGGGGAAGAGCAAGAGCTGGAGGGGCTGGAAATCTGTGGACAGATGGAGCCACCAAAGGGAGGTGTGTGTGTCAGGCATCTGCAAGGAACTCACAGTTGACAGTCATTGAGGGTTCAGGCCCCCTTTCTCTGGCCCTCTTCTGCTTCTCTGAATCAATTCCCAGAAACCCAGGGGCCATATCTCATGGCTGTCGCCCAGTAACCCAGGCTTGTTGGGCCCTGGGCTGCAGGCTCTGGAGCACCCAGTCCCCTGCCCTCCAGCTTCTCCTATCCCATGCCGAGAAGGGCAGAATCTCCCCAGCCCGAATCCCATTCAGGTGAAGAAACACAAGAAAAAGCTCTGTTTGTCACAAGACCGTGGAGCAACGTTCCTTGGGACTGCTTTGTGGCATGAAGGACAGGCAGAAAAGCAAAAGTATTCAGCGTCACAGATATTATAGGCATTTTGGAGAGAAAGTGAAAAAGAGATTATTTGAGCACTGTAGCCTGGAAGAGCTGAACTGCATTTATTAGCCAGCGTGCTGTGAGGATTTTCCGCCTTAAAGTAGCTCTCTCTGAGGGGCTGTTTCCTGGGCAGCAATTCTATCCACGGAGGAATTAGCTTACTTCTTTAGTATTAACATTGCATTATGAGTTAGAGAGAGTCAGTCCTGCTCAAGACAGAGAAATTAATGTGTAAGCAGAAATCCTTGTCCTCCACATCCATGGAGTGAAAAAGAAGGCAGATTTAGGCCCTGCCTCTGCGCCTGGTAGGGATGTGTATTGTGCTCTCCGTGGCCACATTTGTACAGGAAAATGTCACTTGGTGAGGAGAGTTGCCCCTGTTCCTGGAAAGAGTCCTGCTCAGGTTGAAAGGGGCAGGTGCTCTTTCAGTGCATGGTCCAGCTCCAGCCCAGAGGGCCCCTCAGCCAGAGCCTCTCTTTCTAGAAAGTCTAGAGGTCCCTGAAAACCCTTCCTTGGTCTCTAGAGTCTGAGATAGGGGAAATTAATACCCACTCTTCTCCCCAACTTTGGGCTCCTAACTTGTTCATGTCACTGTCTTGACTGGACTCTCTCAGCTGGAAGAGACTCATGGACTATCTTGGGGTAAGGGTTGTGTCCTTCTGCTCCTGGGATCTGTCCAAATTCCTTGTGGAAGTGAGAAAAAGAGGGGTGAGGACCCCACCCCTGCTTCACTCCATCTGTGCTCCCGGCATCCCCCTGGCACTCAGAGCCTTCATCAGATCATCAACATATACAAACATATATACACACACATATACACACACACAGTGTAGGGTGTCTCTCTCTCTCTTCCTCTCTTTCCCCCTCATGAATGAGGGCGGGCGTTGGCCACCAGATTGCCAAATGCTCAGGGAACAGTGAACTCAGGCTGCTGGTGGCCTCAGGCTGGTTTGAATCCCGCCCGGGAAAGGTATTGTTTTTAACAAACGGATGTATTCAACAGAAAAGCACATTCAAACATGCTTTGGCAATGCAAATTTAATCCAGCCCTGGCTGCGGCAAAGCCGAAAGTCTGACCATTCCATTCCTGGGGAGACACGCCACAGCTGCCAGGGCTCCAGGGGCCTGGGCGGAGAAAAGGTTCAGAGGCAGAGCCAGCCTCTGCAAGCGAGCAGCGAGGTCCAGAAATCAGATGGTGGAGGCCCAGAGTGGGTGGAAACCCAGGGCGGGCTTTGGCAGAGCAGTGCTGTCCTCTGCTGGCAAGTCTGGGCTGAGTCACCGTGGGCACGGAGCAGATTCTCAGACCCTGGCTGACAGGTCAAAGGGCCTTGGACCCAGTAGACAGGAAGGTTGACTTCTGTCCCTCTGACAATCAGAGAAGGCGACAGAGCAATTGACCCAAATTCATACCGGAAAGCTGTGTGAGTTCTCTCTCTCTTTCTCTCTCTTTCTCGAAATACTGTGTGTTAAGCCCAGGAAGTAATATGGGTAAGGTTGGCCAGAGAGTGGCTCCTAAGAGCCTAGGACAGTGCTACAAAATCTATACATGAGTTTTTTTTATTTTAGCCAGAACACAACTCTGAGAAATTAGGTTTTAGCATTCATTTTCCTGATGAAGAACCTGTGGCTCAGAGAGGTAAATAAGCTTTCCTAAAGCCACACAGCTAGCGAATGGCAGGGCCAGGAATTCAAGTTGTCTGATGCTGACACCCATATTAGGATTCCTTTAGAGTTTAGGATTTCTGCCTGACTATTAGAGGGGTAGAAATGCCTAACCTTTAAGGAGAGACATTAGGTTTCCCAGCCCTGCTTCTCTCTATGAATGAAAATGTTTTTTCTAGATGATGGGTTACCCTGAACCCAAAGTTAGTGGGAGGCAGCCTTGTGGAATGGAAACACTACTCATCTTGGATTATGGGTCTGGGTTTCAATCCAAGCTCTGATATTTATATAAAATGAGGGGGTAGGTGAGGATTTGGCTGATGTGTGTTTATGTTATTTTATTTTTATTTTTGTGTAACCAGCAAGGATCTTTTTAAAACTCATTTTCTAACTCACGGATACCATGTTTTGAAAAAAAAATCTTATCTATCAATGTATGTTGTAATAATTTATTCTTTCTTTCAGTTTTGATTAAACAAAGGTATGTAACCGTGTTAGATTAGGTTTCCCAAGAAACCAATTCTGAGACAGAGATGAGCGTGCAGGATGTTGGGGTGTGTTCTCGGCAACGCCTCTGAGCGAGGGAGGCAAGCAGGAGGGGGCAGGGGGAGAGGGTGGGCTCCATGTATTAGCAACAAAGTCCTCAGCTGATCCCCAGGGCCCCTGGAGCAGGGACAAGCCTGCAGAGCCGTCTCTGTTGTGGGGATGGGGGTGGCGGAGTGGTGAGTAGGGTTTTGTACCCCCACATCGGGCAGGCAGGGGGCATAGCCTTGGTCGAGGCAGCTGCCTTCCTCCAGGACAAATCCTGGGGAGGGACTCCGCCGTGAAGGGCAGCAGCCAACATTCTCAGAGCTGGGCTCTGGTGGGGCCCCATAGCCTCCACTCGATACCTGTGTGCTAGGGAAGAGCAATTGACAGCAGAAACCTTCAATACGTAGAAGTCTTATGTTTAGAGCGTTGCTGAGGGTAAATGTTCAATTTTCATTAGATGTTTTGAAAGTAAAAATTTCTGCCTTTCCAGGAACCAGGGATTCCAGGAACTTCAAGTTGAAAATGTGGGCCCTGCCTTTCTAGCTTTCTCTGAGGGCATGGTGGTTTTTTATACCCTGGAGACTCTAAGGAGAAGCCCTTCCAGCAGGCCTGTTGCTGTTCCCATGCACCTTTGGGAGAATTTAGAAATGGTGTGCCTTCCTCTGGATGACTCAGACCAGACCAGGGTGCATGGTTTGGTAAATGGAGACTCATCAAGTTCAGCCCACACGTATCACCCACACTGGGCTCACTTGAGCAGGGCACAGCCTGCACATCTGTCCCTGGCAGCCCTGTCCTCCAGTTTGTATTTTGGCTCCTCACCCTCCCTTTATTCCCCCTTTCAAAGCCTTCTTTTATTCATTCCTTCCTGATTGCCAGTGCATCCAGCTCCCAGGAGCCCGGGAGGTTGTCAGAGCCTGGCAAACATTCGTTCTGCCACTGCTGGGGCTCTAGCCTAAGGAGATAAGCTAAAATACAGGTCTTTCATGCAGAAAGATGCTCATCGTCTTGTCATTTATAAAAGTGACAGAGTCATGCCCATTCTAAATGGCGAACCATAAGGGAATGGTGAATTATGGCGCAGCAACAAAATGGACAATTATGTCACCCTTAAAAATTATGTGTGCAAGAAATACCATAAAAACACGTTTATGGTTAGTTAACAAGGCAGGCCACACAATTCTATTACTCAACCTAATCATAACAATATAAAATAAGTAAACAGCTAAAGACTGGAAGGAAAACTCTGAATTGGTCATGGGCTTGGGTGGAGGTACCACAGCAGGCGGTCTTAAACCTTTTTGTACCATGGACCCCTTTGGCTATCTAGTAAGCCTATGGGACCCTTCTCAGCATGTGTTTAAATGCATGAAATATACAACAGAATTTTATAAAGAAAACCAATTATACTGAAATACAGTTATGAAAATATTAAAACAAATTTGTAATATAAGAATGTGTGCTTCCTTTTAACATCTTAAATAAAACTAGCAGGAGGTCAATCAGCTACTATACTTTGAAGTAGTGATGAGAACAAATAACATTTAAAAATATCTGTAAAAACTAAAATGTGGTGTAAATATGTTTAAGATTTCTGTTGGTGACTAAGTTGCTGCTATACCTAAGACTGCTGTGATTTGATGCCTACATTCATAATGGGTGGAAATGCTGCATTTGAGTTAGAGCCTGATGAAATAAATATGTCATTTTTCCTGTCCAAGTTCACAATCTCTCACAGGTCCTCCAGAGGGACAGGTGGGGAACACCAATGAACAAAGAAAATATTATTCAGACTTAATAAGGTGCTAAATGCTCTGAGGTGTCGTATCGTTTAATCTTCATGTTAACTCTGAGATAGATGCTATTTGTATATCCATTTTGCAGATGGAGACATTGAAACCAAGAGAGGTTACGAGTTTTGCCCAGGGTCACACAGCTAGTAAGTGATATAGTCAGAATTTGAACCCAGGTCTATCTATCCAAGAGCCTAGACTCTTACCTATTAGACTACACTGACCCTTACAATTTACGGCTAATGCTGAGGAAGTTGAATGTTTGTCTATAAACATTTGTTTGATTTTTTTTTTAAACCACTGTGATGTAATTTCTTAACGTGAATGTCACCAGATAAAGTTTTCCTGTGTTGAAGTACAGCTGCCTTTGATTAAGTGGTGTTTATGCAATTCTTGGACAATTGGTGGTACCGTAGGCTCCAAAGTAGAAAATTGAGGGCCTCTGGGGGCCACAAGGCTGCCAACGGCTTGGGTGCCAACTTCCGTTTCCTAGATGTTCTACTCGTTCTCCCGTGGGAGTCTGGAGATACCTCGAGCTGCAGGCAGGATGCATTCCTCTGAGCAGTGATGTGGAAAGTCTTGGCTAAGATGAGACCAAACAGACCATTCTGGGCTGCAGTTCCAGTCGAGAAGCTTGGGGTAGGGTCAAGAGGGTTCCTGAAGGGACGGCAGATTCCCACACTGCCTTCCTGCAGTCCCAGGGATGCGTCACAGGCATCAATGAAGCAGTTTGGACTGTCAGTGGCCTCTTGGGGGCAGCCTCGAATCAGGTTTCCAGAAGAGCTCCTGATCTGGTTGATATGAGTGCCCATGAGGCGCCCACTCTTTGGAAGGAGGGGATGCTGCTGTGGGACAATACTGGGGCCAGTGCCAAGGGCTGGGTGATGGAGAGAAAAAGAGCAAGGACCCAGAAGCAGCTTCAGAGGGGCTCAGGCATTGTCCAGTGTGTCGGAAAGTGCGTCCTGCAGAATGCTGGTTCCAGAGGGTGTGAGCGGGGCTAACACAGAAAAAAGAACAGGCCACATGCTTCCCAAAGTTTGGGAAACACTGGGAAACTTAAATTTATCTCTTTACTGCAGGATTTCTCAGAGACGTTAATAAGCAAATAAGCCTTGTAAGTGGGGTGGGATGTGAGTGCTATAATATGCAAACTTTTCTAAAATGATTTGACCAGATAACCCTTTTTGCATGGAACATCTCAGGGACCTGGTGGCCCGTGGGACTCACTTTCAGATGTGCTGATCTGGTCCAATTCCTTGGTTTTCCAAACCAAGCAAAGAAGTCCATGGAGGACATGGCTTGCGAGTAACACAGTAGAGGCTGCGGCTCAGGCTCCCTGACACCCTCCAGGGCTCCCCATGACGGGCCCATGGGGACACCTGGACAAGACTGTTTTCCACCACATGGCAAGTCAAGTTGTCCACAGTGCAGTGGCTCCCTTAGATGTTTTCCTGAACGTGAAAGGTTCAGACAAGCCAAGTCCCAGCTCTCACCCAAACCCTGCAAAGGAAAAAGGTTGACCTGGAAGCTGGATTTGGGATTTTTTTCTGATTCTAATCGGGATTTAGGTGAAGTAAAGGAGAAGAGACATAGAAATAAAGTGAGGTGACTGCCAGATATGCACAATCAGTGAAATGGAAATAGGAAGCAATTACGTGACACGGTTCTCAGCTTACTGCAGGGTAAAATTTCAGGTGCCAGTTAGTCTTAAGATGGTCACACTGGATAAACGCCACAATACAGGCACTTAGCAAATAATAATAGCAACAGCCATTTCTTAAGCACCTACTACGTGAAGGGCACTAGATTTAATATGCCTTTGTTGCTTCAATCAATCTCTTTAATAACGCTGAGAAGTAAGTCCTTTTACATGGTGCTTATAAACGTGGACTCTGGAGGCAGCCTACAAGTGTTTAATCCCAGCTCTGACATTTGTTGGGCAGGTTATTTAAACTTTCTGTGCCTCAGTTTCTCCGTGGAGTTGATATGAGGACTCAGCAAATGGATACGAATTAGGCACTGCATCAGTTATCCACCACTCCAAAAGAAGCCACCTCCAAACAACAACTATTTATTAGCTCATGATTCTGCCTTTGGGCAGGACAGTTGGGCGGCAACTTTCTCCTCCATATGATGCTGGCTGGAAGGTCCACGATGTCTTTACTCCAATGTCTGGCACCTCAGCCAGGGGCTAGCTGGGCCACTCCGTCCAGCAGGGCTGTCACGGGATGGTGAAAGGAGGAGCTATGAGGCCCCCTAGGGCCTAGGCTGGAAACCAGCAGCGCATGACTCCTACCACATTCTGTGGCTCACAGCAAGTCACAAGGACAGCCCAGGTCCAAGGAGGGGAGGATTGGGCTCCACCTTTTGATGGGAGGGATTATTGGTGGCCGTCTTTGGAGACAATCTACCACAGGTCCTTAGAACGGTGCCTGACAGACGAAGCCCTCTGTAAATGCTAGCTCCACCACAGCTGGGGAGGCCAAGCTCAGAAATGCTACAGAGATTTTCCCAAGACCACACAGCTGGTAGGTGGCAGAACTGGAATTTAAACCCAGATCTTTCTGAATCCAAAAGCTATCATTATAAGCCATGTGACTTGGCCAAGTCATTTAACCTCTCAAGCCTCGCTGTTATCGTGAAACCTCCGATGGGAAAAATAAACCCAACCAACTCAGAATTATTGTGCAGACTAAGTAAGAAAATGCACAAAAAGTATCTTATAACCCATAAAGCATTACAGGAGTATGAAGCATTTTGAGAAACCAGTTCAGATCTTGCTTCCTGATGGGTCGTCTGGATTTGTGTTTGCTCTCCTTGGCACTAACAGTGAAACGGGGGTGGGAAAGGGTGGATGACTGAAGGGGAAATGGTTCTTAATCCATAAGCAATAGCCATTTCCAAGCCTTTGACAAGCATCCATTTATGTGGATGTTGATTACAAGCCATTCTTATCTGTTCAGTAAGGAAACTCCCAAGAACCTCTTCATATGAAAGGTGAGTCTGGAGACAGGGAGCTGGTCTCTTTTCCAGCTCCTGGGCCTCTCCATTTCCCAAAGCCAGTCTGGTCTTCTTACTATCTCCTCTGCCCAGAGGTCCCTTTCTCAGCAAACTCTGCCACACCCTGAGCCCTTCTGCCCTATGGAGGGCAGATGGACAGATAGCCTCTGAGCCTGCCTAGAGTACCTGGAATCTCGACTTCTTAAACCGACTGTTAGCCATTTCCCTCACGTGCCTCCTCTGCTGTAGCTGCAGGGACCAGAAGCTGTGCTTTTATTAAATTTGATCCTCATCAAAATTGCATTTGGTGGTTTTCCAAGTTATGACTTCCTAATTAGTCCTTTGTTGAAGCTGTTTTTCATTGCTTAGCTCAGAATAAGTGGTAAAATAGCTAACATTTTCTTGATGTTTTGGCTTCCTTTGGTTATTTCCCCCATTAGGGAAAAAAAAAAAAAAGGCAAGGAAATGCTTCCTGAGAGATCTGGTAACAAATCACAAGCTTTATGAAGACGCTGCGATTCCCAGGTTATCAGTGATGCAGACATTTCATTCCTGCCTGAAGTAAAACACCCTCTCACTGGGCTGGGGGTGAATGAGAGTGTGGGCTCTGGAGGCAAACTTACTGGGTTTAAGTCTTGGCCCTCTGTTTGCCAGCTGTGTGATGTTAACCATGTTCATCTAGCCTCAGCGTCTTCATCTTCACCATGGGAAAGATGAGCACCTACCTCTGGGGTGTACTGGGAAGCATGACTGAGGAGTACCTATAAAAACCCTGACATGGAATATGCCCTGATCAAGTATTAGTGACTGCTATTATATTCTGAGGATGAAATGAGAGAGACCCTGTGAAAGAAAATAAACTTACAGAAAACCCTAAAGTGCTACACAAACATCAGTTTGTATTATTAAGAATAATTAGCTAAGTGGCCTTGGGTAAGTCACTTTACCTTTCTTGGTATTTGGACTAGATAATGGGATGCAAACTCAAATGCCTTCAAGAGCCAGAGATATACTGGAAAAGAATAAAGTGGGCCAGATAGAAGAAATGTTATGTTAAAAAGTGTTGTTATGGACCAAAAGGACTATGCACTGGAGGGAGGGTTCCAAAGTTAAATAAGTTTGGGAAACTCTGGGTTAAATGCAATTGAACAGCTTTCTTTATATGGGACTCCTCAGAACCTTTAAAATGCCCACATGCAGAGTGAATTTCTAAGGGAAGGAGAGGAAATGTGTGCAGTGTTTCCCAAGCTTCTCTGACCACGGAAGCCCTTTTTCCATTAAGACTAGTGTTCTACTAAATGCATATGGCAAATTCAATGCATATGATCAATGATTTCAACCATCCCTTCCAGTTCTGAAATTCAGCGTGCCTTCAATCTGCTTGGTCTCTAAGGTCATAAAGGGGAGGCTTTCTAATAGAAATTAGGAGACAGAAGGTATGTTTTTTTCCTTTAACTGATTGTCACCAAAATTGCGACTAATTCTATTCATGTGACCCTGTAGCTCAGTGTATCAGTGTTGATAAAGCAGATGTCTGGGTGTAGATGCTCCTAATGAAGCAGAAGTTTCATTAGAGACAGTAATGGGGGAGTTGGATGGGAAGCCAAGGAAGGGGGCAGTGCCACAGCCCATCTGCCATTTAGGGAAAACCAGGAAATTGTCTGGGCCTGGTGTTTGCTGGGCCCAACTTTGGCATAACCTGTATGAAGTTTGGAAATCCAAGGCCTGCAGCAAGGGCCATTTGAGGCTTGCCTTTGCTTTCACCAGCCTTAATACCTTGAGTGGATTTTTTCCCTCCAAGGGAGGGGAAAAAGTAAGGCAGTGAACATTTTATGAACGTCTTTATTACCGGGCATCAATGTTATTCAATCATTGTCATCGGCCTGTTTAATTCAGTTGTACATTGGGCAAGTCTCTGAAATCTAAGTTAAATTGCTGTGAACCCCAGATTCAATAGTCTATGGATATCTAAAGCCCTTACTAAGATTTCTTCTAGTTCTCCCAGCTTAAACCTCTTAGGCACTGAATTTCTTGAATGGGACCACTGCTCGGCACCCTGTTTTAACCCACTTAAGACTCAGAGAAGTTAAGTGACTTGACCAAGATTCCACAGCCTGTAAGTTACTGAGTCAGGTTTGGCATTGAGCTCTGCCTAACTAGAGAGCCTTCTCTACTGCCCCTGGCTACCTCCCTAGTGGGAGGATGAAGAGGGCTCCTGGAGAGGTAAGCTTAGATCCCTAATATGTCTCCACTCCAGGTGTCCCTTTCCTCCAGCCCTCACTATGGATCCGGGTACCACCCCATCCAGAGATACAGGCATCCAGCCTCCCAAGGAGATTGCCTCTTGCCTTTATGCGTCATTTCATTTACTCTTCCACCCATTCCTGGACATTGGTTATGTTATACCCATTTAACAGATATGGATGTTAACTAGTGAAAATAACAAAAAAACACCTCAATTGACATTTATGGAGTTCTGACTGTGTTCCAAGTGTTATCTATATTGTCTCATTTATCCTCACAATATTCCTATCTAGGAAATACAGCACCTCCTCGTTGGGAGCCCTGTCATGACAGCAACCAAGTAACTATGCCCAAACCCCGAACCATTTGGGGCCGGATCCCCTCTTGAATGGTGAAAAGCCCTGTTGACAATCAAAGTGCCTTTTGAGACATCTTGGGGGGTCCCAGGTAAGATGAGACCTTTATAATAACCATCCTCTTTGAGACATGAACTGGGTCTTTTCTTAAACTCTTTGACCAAAGCTGACTGATCTAATAAATCTCAGAATCCAGGAAGGAAAGGACCATGTAAAAAGTCCAATACCTTATTTACAAAGAGGGAAATGAAGGCCCAGGGCTGGCAGGGATTCCCCCAGCATGGTAGCAGTGGTTCTGGGGTTAGAGCTGGGGCTGTATGTCTCCTAGTCTATTGATCTGTTTCACTCAGAGGCAGCAAGACATTGCTGCTTAATAATCAAGTTTCCAATCAGAAGCAACCATATTTATTGGTGGTGTGATAAGTGGAGTGTCATGGGACCCATGACCATCCATCTAATCTGACCATTCATCTATTCCCAGGAATTATTAATAGCCTTGAGGAATGTTACTCCTGAAACCAAGCCTTTGGAGTAAGGCTCTGTTACGAAGCCTTACATTCTGGGGGAAAAGGTAGCTAAGCTGTTCTCAGCCATAACCAGTGAAGTCCTACTTAACACCTGGGCCCCTCAGAAAGCAGAAGTGGGACACCAGCTGGCTAAGCTTTGATTGCTGTGATAGATCGCAGGAAGCAAAAGGAATATGAAAATTTGGAGGATGGGTTCATAGAACTTTTGGAACTTAGAAAAGATCTCAAATCTCATTGCTTAGATGGATAAGCCAAGAAGTGACTTTCCCATCATCACCCAATTGTCAGGGGCAGGGTACCACCCAACTCTCCATCACTCTCCCGTCTCTCCTCTCATGTTCAGTTTTTCTGGCAGCATGCCGAGCTGGGTGCCACGACTCTGCGGTCAGAGTTCATCACATCTGGGCAGATGTTATGGATAACTTGAGGCTAGATGGAATTCAGTTATGGTCCCTTTTGACTCAGAGGGACCTTCAGAGACCAGAGTCCATTTTCCTACCTGTAAGAACTGTAGGTTAGAATGAGCACCTTGGTTAGTATTTGAGCCTTTAAATGGAGATGCAGCCTGGTGTCCCGCAGTATTAAGAAGTCGCATCCATGGACCCCTACATCAGAATCCCCCAATATGTTGTTAAATTGCAGATTCCGTGGCTTTACCCAAGACCACCTGAATCTAGGATCTCTAGGGATGAGACCCTGAAACCTGCACTTTGATATACATCCCAGGTGATTCACAACTCTAAAGTCAGAGAACCCCCACTTCCGTGGAGCACAGCCCCTGGACTCAGCCTTACTGGGTTCAAACTCCAGCACTGCTGGTTACTAACTGTATGACTTTCAGCACATCTGAGATTTGGGTTCCTTGTCTGTAACATGAGGAGGAGGAGGAGGTTAATAATAATAGCTACCTCCCAAGGATAGAGAGAGAGTTTAGGGAGGTAAAACAGGTTAAATGCTTGCCATTTTAGTTGCTGCTATGAAACCATCTTTAGAAACATTGCCTGTTTTCAGCTGC
Source organism: Cabassous unicinctus (assembly GCA_029593785.1). Taxonomy (NCBI): domain Eukaryota; kingdom Metazoa; phylum Chordata; class Mammalia; order Cingulata; family Chlamyphoridae; genus Cabassous; species Cabassous unicinctus. The sequence continues at coordinate 10,279 of JAQZBX010032248.1, read as the reverse complement.
CCACATGGAGGCCACTTTGCGGCCCTTGCAATTAGGAGCTCTGGGGGACCCAGGAGCCAGTTCCCCCTCCCTCCCAAAAGGGATGTGCTGGTGTGAGAAGTCTGGCCCACCCATCCATGACAGCGGTGGCGGGATGGGGTGGTGTGGGGGTGGAGGAGGTAGGAGGTCTTGATGGATGCAGTGTCAGACTTCTGCCAGCAGGGGGAGGCTTAAGCACACTTTTCAAAGCACGGCTTGCTTGTGGGTGGGGTTCTCTCTGGAAGGATGGGTTGAGGCTGGCAACGTTTGTGCTCTCCCCGCTCCCCGCCCCCCACTCCACTAATGGAGACGTGTATCTGGGGATGTTCACAAGACAGGGTGCTGCTTTTCCTCTCGTTGCTCTAAAAGCGAGAACCGGAGCTGGCTTGGTGCTGAGTCTCTCCCCGGAGGCTCAGAAAGCGCCTCATTAGCTGTTGATTTTATTTCCACCACCGGTCTGGCCCTGGCAGGCCTCTGCAGTGCTGGCTGCGGGCCTTTAAAGGAAGCTCTTGGCAGAGCTCTGGATCTGGGTCTTGTGTTCTTTATCCATCTGAAGGTACAGAACTGAGGGCGGTAGGTGAGGTGGGGGTGGGGCACAGACCTGCCCTCTAATCCTGAGCTCCTGGGGGCTGGCTCCAAGCCTAGACTCCAAGAGTCGATTGCCCTTTGTCATCCCCTCTGAATCGAGAGCTGGGGAGGCCAGCCCCATTGCTTGAACACCCACCTTGTGTCTGGCATGGTGTTCTGCATCTCACACCCTGAAACTCATGAGCGGTTTACAGAGGTGGGACTGAGCCTCAGAGAGGTCAAGTGAATTGCCCAGGGCCACACAGCTCTTGAGTGGCAAAGATAATAATGACATGTACCATTAATTGAGAGCCCAGCCTAATTGCTGGGCTTGATGACAATCATTTCACAGATGTTTGATCCTCCAACAACCAAACCTGCAGGCCCCAGGGCATCATCCCTTAAATGAACTATTCTATTTCTCAATCTTTTAAATTATTAAAATTTCCATTTTTTCCACAATTAAAAGACCCTCTTTCCTCTTAATCTAAGAGTACTTTGGGGAGAGCTATCACATCACTTAATCGTATTCCCAATTTTAGATTGACTTGTAACGACCAGTCTTGAAAGCACCTGTTCCTTGCTCAGTGCTGCCCCTAGGAGCCCATGAGTCAGAACATCGAGAGGAGGGCCTACCGTTAGCACTGGAGAAGCCCACACTCCCTGGCCCACCCCTTTGTGGTTATCAGGAACATTAAGGTGAAAATTGGATTTATTTTCCTACAGGGATAACTTGACAGCCTTAGTTTTTTTCATAGGAATCAGTGCCGGTAAAATGAATGCTTCAGTCAACTGCCTGCTTTGATCACACCATTAAAATAAACGTGTGCAAACACGTGTGCCCTTGTGTGTGCCCACCAAGTTTGCTTTTCAATGGCACTGAAAAGCCCTGTACACAGCACTGTGAAGACATTTCAGTTTTCCTCCTGTCTGTCTACAGGCGAAAGGCCAGATGTGGCCTGGGCTCTAATGGCAGCTGGAGCAAAAGAGCTGTCACTTCGTGTCCTCCCGCAGGGCTGGGCTCACTGAATGCGGCTGGTCCACGGATGCTACTCCGAGCAGTACTGCAGGACCCTGGGCTGCACGCCCACCTAGGGGCTCAAATCCTAGCCAAGGTGGGCATTTCATTCGACAGTTGTTAGAGGCAGGAAAAAGGCCGGGTGTGTAAATGTTCCAAGTCAAAAAAAGACCATGACTAAACTTCACCTTTAGCCTCCAAGGTTTCCCCAAAACTTGAGGAGGTCTGTGGGCTCCATTCTGCTCAGATGCTGGGGTTCTCCCTGTGCATGGGGGCCCAGGAGCCAGAGCACCTTGCAACAAATGGCCCCATCTTGGTACTGCTTGTGAGATCAGGGATTTCAGAACTGCTGGTTATGTAGGAAGTTCAGGTGGTAGAGAAAGAAGAGCAGGAGAATAAAAACAACATTCATTGAGCACAGTCCTTACAGCCACATTGTGAAGATTCATGCAACAATATCTGTCTAGGATCAGGGGAAACTGAGGCCTGGGGAGTTGCCATAACTGGTCCTCGGACACCCAGCTAGCATGGAAAGGAACTGGAAGGCAAATCCAGGTAGGATAACATTCCCCAAATATTACAAAGGAACACTGATTTGTTCGAGAAAAAAGGTCTACAGTTTCTACCACTCTCGATTCTTCAGACAGCGAGTACTCCCTCCTGGCAAGAGAAGTCTGTATCAGACCTAAGACAGAAACACGGAAGGCTGTTTCTGTAATATTTATCCCTGCAAAGTAAATATTTCTGTCTCCATCATGGTCCAGAATTTCCCTGTCGACAACTTCATAGATACCCCTTTTTCTCCTCTCGAACATTCAGCCATTGCCGGGGACAGGATGGCCAGCACAACTGGTTCTTTTCACTTTTGATGTTGACATCTTGCAGCCAAAGGAAACAAGGCAGGTGGTGACCTGCCCTGGGTGACTGGAGACCCAGCTGTGGAGGGAAAGTGGTGGGCTGGGTCCCAAGAGGTGAGCCTGGGGGAGACCCACCTGCCAGAGAGGAAAGCAGGGGCTTTCCAGGCACGGCTTTGAGCCAACATATACCGGTCCATGCAGTCATCTTTGCCCATTTTATTTCTATAATGTTTTCAGTTCCATTCCCTTCTCTCTTCTCCTACCAGCACTGCTCAGAGAGGTTGAATAACTTGCCCAAGGTCACACAGCTTAGGCTTTGTCTTCGCAGTCACGGCCTAACCCACTGGTCTGTGATTGTGAAACCCTGTGATCTGGGTACCCTACCCCCAACATGGACTTCCAGCCTCGCCCCACAGATGTCTCACCATGACCCTCCAGCCATGTGACACTTACTTCCGTCCAACACCCCCCAACATATCATACTGTTTCTTGCTCTCAGGCCTTTGCATAGCCTGTTCCTGCTGTCAGGAACTCTTTTCCTCATTTTGCCTTCTCTCCAAAGAAACCCCTCCAGGAACTCCTACTCAGCCTAATGATCCCCTCCTCTGTGGGGTCTCCCATCAGCGATCCCCCATATACACCCTGCATCCCCCAGCCTAACACTGATCACACAGTAGGGTAACTTCATATTTAATATTCTGCCTGCTCCCTGACTATGCACGCTGAGCTGTGCTTGGTAGGGAGTTCACAGCTACAACCCCAGCAGCCGGTACAGTGATGACACACAGTAGGTGCTCAGGAAGCACTGAGTGGATGAAAGCATGAATGGGTGAGAGGACGAGTGCAGTGCCCATTTGCTGTGTGGGTTCCCATGGCCGGGCACAACATGCCACTTTCTTGCTTGAGCCCCACTTCTGTGATGCCCAGGAGGCCACTGGGGCTGTCTTTAGGGGCTCAGGGGCCTCCAGGTTCAGCCAAGGACAACCTATAAGGAGAGTATCAGTAGGAATGAGCTTTGGTGCCAGGACCCCAGAGAGAGGCTTCTGGCATGGGCCAGACAGGGCCTGTGGAGTAAGTGGGGAGCCAAAAGGAACTCCAGGGAGGATCCAGAGCAGGTGGAAGTGAAGAGAGGTGACGGTGCATTCGGGGCCCATTCTGGATTACGTTTAGGAATCCCGGATGCCTGTGTTGCAGTCTCTAGGGGTGGATCTTTACAGTGGCAATAGCTAACTTGACCCAGAAGTTCAGAGCATAATGGGGACCTTCTGCTGGACACCGACTATGGGCCAGAGCCTATCTTTCTAAGCCCTCCATTTACTTCCTATGAAAACACCTCCCAGGTAGTCCTAGTTCTGTCAGTGGTGAGGGAACAGAGGAGTAGAGAAGGTGAGCATTTGCCCAAGGTCATGGGTATGCTGGGCAAAGCCAGGTCTCAGAACCCAAGTCTGCATTGTGACATGTGACTTCTTCCTGCCACAGTCTCCCCATCCCCAGCCACGTGCCAGGAATGCAAAGGAGAGCTCCCTCTTTAATTCCACTCTATGTGCATCTGATTGGGAGGGGTGGAGTTGAGCCAGTCATTAACTAGCATCTCTAATTGACATGCAGCATCGGCGGAAAGCAAGACTCTGGTTTGTCTAACACATGCTTTTCAGATGCGGCAAGGCATGCCTGGGCCCGATGGTTCAGAGAGGTTGAGTGGTTTCGGCTTCTGTGGAGTCATTAAATTAATGGCTATCTCTGGTGATGGGATCATGAGTGAGTTTTTTTCTTCTTCTTCTTTTGTACTTTAAAAAATTGTCGAAGGAACAATAAATAACTAAGCCAATGATCCTGCCAGATGCCAAGAAATTGCCTAGCTTCCTGCCTGTGCATTTCCCCAAGGCTGGAACGCCTGCTGCTCTCTTCCTCTCCATGCATTGGAGTCTTCCCCATTTTGCAGGGTCTAGCTCAAAGGCTGCCTCTTCCCAGTCTGTTCCCAATGTGAATAAATCTTTCCTTTTATTTCTTACCTATTCTCTCTCTTTCCACTAGATTGTAAGCTCCACGAGAGCAGGGACCTTGTCTGACTGTTCACTGCTTTATCCTAGGATCTAAAGGAGGGACCGGCTCATAGGAAAAGCCCATTCATATTTTTGGTGCATAAATGGATATTCCTACAACTGATTCCTAATGTCCATCTCCATCTATTGTGTGGTTCCTTGAGCTGTATACTGGGGCAGCTGTTTCCCTTCCTCTCTTGTCCACTGTCCTGTGAGCGCTTTCAAAAGCTTATCTCTGGCACCCCCACGACACAGAGCTTGGAATGTAATAGGTTTCGGTGAGGAATAGGCTTCAGTAAATGAGTGGTTGTTGCTAATTTAAAGGCAAGGATGGAGCTTACTTTTCCCCAGGATGCACAGGACTGCACCTTGCCTCTAGCAATGTGCTGCTCTATGGCTTAGGTCAGGGCCCAGGGTCTCTGTCTCTGAATCCTAAGATCATGGAGCTGGAAGAGACCTTAGAGCATTCCCTCCCTTCTTATTTTGCATTCAGGGAAACTGAGGCTTGGGAATATGGCACCAGCTTGCCATACTCCTTGCTCATCTACTCGCCTCTAAAATGGAGACTGGAATTTTGGGTCATCTCTTTGCTGTAGTAGTTCATCTGCAACATATTTTTTCCTTAAGATTTTATATCATTGACAAAAGAACTTAGCCCTTGTCAAAGGATTAAACAGGCAGCTCTGAGAGTTCATCCGGGAAAGCGGCTTGACTCATGGAGAAGAGCAGGAAAGCTTGGACAGCTCAGGGCAATCCCTTCTTGCTGATAATATTCACATCCATGTTTTGAGGTAGAAATCAAGGTGATCAGTGCAGAGAGACCAGAGCCAGGCTGCCTGCATTTGTCCCAGCTCCTCCACTTAGAAGCTGTGTGACTTCAGTTAAAAGGCTAATCTCTCTGTGCCTCAGTTTCTTCATCTGTAAAATGGAAATAGAAATGGTATACATAAAAGCTTCCAGAACTGTGCCTGGCACATGGTAGGGGCTTAATAAATGACAGTAATTATATTATAATTCTTATTGCTGGTATGAATTAGTTTAATTACCTGGGGAAGCCTATATTAATATGCTGAAGCTTGCCAAGAATAACTTCCCAGAAACAGCAAACCATGGAACCAAAAGGGGATGACATCCTGCCTTTTGAAAAACTGACCACAAATTGCATTTTTCTAAAATCTAATTTTCTAACTGACTTCTAGTTTGGGAAATACTTTGTCTTTGAAATCTAGTGAGGGATGAATTAAAAATCCTGTCTCGTCTCTTGGGTTCACCAGGCCCTCTGCTGCTGCTAGGCACCATCTGCCTGAGGACATGAGCTCTTACCATGTCCTCTGTCTGGAAAATTCTCCCCACTGGCTAGACAGTGGCATGGCTACCTTCATGATTTCCTTCACCTCTTTTCTCAGGGGTCACCTTCTCAGGGAGCCTGTCCGTAGGCACCCTACCTCAAATTCCACCTACCCCTGCCCCTGCACTTCATATCCACCTGCTCTGCTTTAGATTTTTCCTCTTAGTGCATATTATTTGGCATACCATATCATTTACTTATTCCTTGTTTTGGTCAATCCTCCTACCCACACCGCCTGGCACTGCCCAACTAGATTGTAGATCACTGAGATCAGGGATTTCGACCATATTATTCACTGCCTTTTCTCCAGTGCCCAGAGCATTGCCAGACACATAGTTCATTGATAAATGATGCATGTATGTGCATATAGGTAGGAAGGAGGATTTGCTGGTGGGTGCTGATTTTAGAACTCACCTGACCCAGGTGAGCTCAGAGGAGGAAACCAACCTTTGCTGAGCTCTCCCTCCATGTCAGCCATGTGCAGGGTGTGACAAATGACATTTCTTGTCCTCTTCACGACAGTTTTACAGATGAGAAAGCTAGGGCTCAAGCTATTAGGGGACCTCTCTGGTCCCATAGCTCCTGGGTGGCAGAGCCTGGGAACAGGGCCTTTGCCCTCCCCTGGACCCCACGCTGTCAGGGAGGCCTCCCTGGGTGGTTCTGAGTCGGCTGCCTCGCAGGGCCAGGAGGCCCGTCCCTCCTCACCTGCCTGCATGTGGGGGCGACTCTTGGCGTGTGCGCAGTTGGGCAGCCGGGCCGGCTCTCAGCACCTGGGGGTGGCGGGCTAAGAAACCAGCCTGGGCAGCTGGTGGACGCGTTGGGGGTTGCCTGAAAGGTCTGCAGAGAACCATGGCCTGGAACAGGGTTCCTTCCACATCCTTCCTGAGAAAGAGTGGCAGGGGGCAGGGCAAGCCAGCTCTCGTGAAAGTGTGAAGGGTGTTTTCTGTCAAAGAAGGATATTGAACAAGCCTTTGAAGGTCCTGGGTTCCGATCCAGGTTCTGCCACTAACAGGTTGTGTGAAGTTAAGCAAGTTACTGAACGTTCCTGCATCCCCCTGCTTATCAAAGGTTAGCAGTAATTGTGTGCCTACCCCCTGAGCTTGCTGAGTATGATTGAGGAAATGGATGCAACATGCTTAGCCAAGTGCCTGGCACAGAGCAGGTGCTCAATACATGTTAGCTGCTTTGGAATAATAACTACTATGTCTATTATTATTCATAATAAGTCACAGTCTCATCTGTAACATGAGAGGCTTCATTCAGTAGCCACAGGCCTGGCACACCGTAGGTGCTTAGTCAAGGTTAATTCCTTTCCTCTTCCCCTTTCCTACTTTCAACATCAAGTTCCAGACTTTGGGGCCTACACTCCTGGCCCCACCCAGGAGTTTTCGGTAGGCTCGTGGTTCCTGAGCCATGTCCCCAGGGCAGCAGTGCTGGGGGCTGGGGTGGTCATTTTAACCCATGGCTTAGAAGCCCCCTCTTTCTCTCCCTCCCTCCCCCCTCCTTCCCTCCCTTCCCTCCTTTCTTCCTTCCATCCAACTCCTTTCTATCGATCAACTAAGTGCCAGGCACTATGAACACAGCTGCGAGCGAGACACGGCCCCTGCTATCATGGACCTTAAATCTAGTTGGAGTTGGGAGGAGGTTCGGGGAGAAAGAAACAAACAAATATACAAGGAAATAAAATAAACACTATGAAAAGTTAAAAAAAAAAAAAAAAGATACTATATTAGGACTTTTTGGAGGGGAGATAGTAAAGCTAGTTTAGCTGGCGAGTTAGGGAAGGCATCACCAAAGAAGCAATATTTGAACCAAGACTTGTAAGATCACGTTACGCCAACCATGTTCAACACTGGGAGAAGGCTTTCAGGCTGAGGAACAGCACATGCAAAGGCCCTGAGGTACAACATACCTTGGCCAGTGTCCCTGCCCTTTCTAATGGGAACAAGTGGCCCAGAAATAAAGCCACAGCTCTGCTTCTCCAGCCCAGACAAGGTGATCAGGATACATCTTAGGGGGTTGGCTGCACTTAAGACCCTTCATGCTTCCAAATGTCCTTTCTGCAGTTAATTTGCTGCAACTAGCAGAGATTAATCCTATCCATGTTGTTCAGTGTTCCCAGCAAAGCTAGTTTTTCTAGCAGATGCTGGTTTAAGTTAAAAGGGTTGTTTGCTGAAGATTAGATTTGGCAGTGATTAACTTCATACTGGTTTTATTGCTGAGCCTTCCTGATGGGCAGGTGGAAGAAAGCTGGCCTTGGCTGGGATCTAGTATGTGCAGGAGATGCCTGGTTCTGACCATGCATTGAGAAAGAAGCCATGCCACCTCGCCATCCTCCTACATCTGCCTGGGCTCCCTGCTGCAGACAGAATTGCAAACTGTTTCCTATTCAAGGTGTTCCCGGGTCTAGCTCCAGCCTTGCCTCCTGCCTCTTCCTTTCTGTGCACACTCTCCTGTCTGCCTCCATGCCTCTGCCTTGGCTGTCCCCTTTGCCTGCCATAGGCCTGCCCCCTTTGCCTTCTCCTCTGCCCATAGTAGGCATTCTACTCATCCTCCAGGCTATGCTAACCCTCCTACGCAAGGCCTTCTCAGACACCCCCTGGGAGAACACACCCCTCCTCTCCCATTCTCCTAGTTTTGTGGGTGTGGAAATCATTGAAGGCATTGGTCATAGTCTATATTTTGTTGGGGAGACTGAGCCCCAACTAGAGAATGAGCTCCTTGGTGGCAGGGGTTCAGGTCATACAAGTCTGCAGCTCCAGGGCCTAGCAGGGGCGTTTCATTCATTCATTCATCCATTCATTCATTCAGCAAATGTTTATTGAGGGTCCATTCTGTACCAGCCACCACAAGAGGCATTAGGGATACAGCTGGGGATATAGTGTATTCCCTGCTCTTAAGCTGCTCCTAGGGCAGGAGACAGGCCATAGAGACCTTTCAAATATAGATGGCTGAGCAGAGAGGGATGTGGACTACAATGAGGGGTGCTCACCTGAGCCCAGGGGAATCCAGGAAGGCTTCTGAGAGGAAATGACAACGAAGATACATAGAATGAGGAAACTGAGGCTCAGAGGAGTGAAATGACTGGCCCAAGATCTCACATCTAGTGGGTGGCAGAGCAGGCTCTCAAACTCAGTTCTGAGTCAGTGCCCTCTGCCATTGATCATTTTTGGAGTAGGCGCCCCTCTGTCTACACTTTGCCCCCACAATTAGCACACTTCTTTCTGATCCTGCCTCACAGAGTAAATAGGTGAAGGATCAGACCTACTTGGCCAGAGTCTGAGCAGCCTTGCCACATTCTAATGCAAAATCTTCTATTTTCCAGCTACTTTGAACTTTTGATAACTCACTGGATCCTTGGAGTCCCAGAGACTCTCAGGAGAATCAGAAGCCAGTGAACAGACTTCCTATTTGTCGGGTATTTTAGGACAGCTTTCTTCTTAACTCGTTTTTTTTTTTTTTCCCCTATTATAAAAATAATGCATGCTAATTGTAGAAAATTTGGCGAAAAATACAAATCACCCATAATTCCACCATCCAGAAATAACCATTGTTAACATTTTGGTATATTGAGATAGCTATTTTGGGATATTATTTTGTAATTGCTGTACTATATAATTACTGCTTATTAATTTATGCAAATACATGAATATTATTAACTTGTATATATTTAGCTTGTTGTAAAGACTTGCAAGCTCTACTGCCTAAGAGTTTCAAAGAAAGGGTGGGAATGGAAAGGACTACCTTTTATTGATAACCTACTATGTGCCTGGTTGCAATAAGCACTCTTCATATTAATAATGCAAGAGCATCATTCACATAAAGCAGACCCATGAGACGCTTATTGTGTTTATTTCCATTTTACAGTTGAAATAGAAGCAAGAGCAGTATATCACATAAGCATGAGCATAGAGCTAGCATGCAGTGGGCCGGGGATTGAAATCTTCATCTGCCCTGCTTTCAAAGTGCACCTTCCTTCCATCCCATCATGTGGTTTCCATGGCCACATCAGAAGCTTTGGAGAGTAACACACACATTGACCTTGGAGATGGCCGAGCAGAGATGACCGATGGCCATCCATTGGCTCTGCCCTCAAATCCTTCTCAAGCCCTCTGCTGGGCCCAGCCCTGGGCGCGCCTCTGGGGGGACTCCCAGGGAGCAGGCCCATCCCAGCCCTCAGGATGCCCTTCTGGTCTCTGCAAGACCTAACCTTCAGAGGAGGGAAAGAGCCACCCAAATCAGCCAAGAGCTGTGGCAGTGGCTGCATTTGAGAGAAAGAAATGGGGTCTGAGGTTGTGGAGTCCCCAGGAGGCAGCCTGCCTGGCAGCCCACCAGAGGGCCTCCCAGAGCAGACCCCTTGGCATGTTTGCCCAAGTCCCGACCCTCAGCTAATGAGGCCCTGAAGCTGACTCCCACTGTCTACCTCTCA
>JAQZBX010032247.1:0-25951 GCA_029593785.1 Cabassous unicinctus | reverse complement strand
AAAAAGACAAGCTGCAATAACTAGAACTTCTGCCTTTCATCTCAGACGCTCATTCCCAGGCCCTTCTATAACTACCCCTTCATTACAAGACAAAACTACTTAGACCCTCTGGTGGTATGTGGGCTTATAAAGCTCTTCATCTCTATATTCACAGTATGTAGACTCCATAGTAGAGTACTGCAAAACTACCAAGGAGCAACTGATACCCTTAACTCATTCATGGCAATTCAATGTAAAAAACAGTATAACTAACTATCCACTAACAGTCCATACAATGTGGTCCATGGCCAGCAGAATCACCATGCCCTGGGAACTTGTTAAGAAGGCAAAGTATTTCATAAAGCTTCATTATCTCTGAATCCAAACTAAGAAAAAACTTTCAGGATACTAGATTTCAGGCTGGCACCTGATGTAGCCAAATCTTCCTTGTGTTAGTGTTGACATACCTTGACCTGCCACTGGCACCATGGCCTCTGTGTGCTCTGACAATTCCAAGCTAAAGCCTCTGACTGCAGTCAGCGACGAAACAACAATGAAAGAGCTGTACGGAGAGCAAGTCCGATTATCAGGTTTGAGTTTAAATCCAGTGGCACAGGCACAGGAGAACAGCCCTCCTGGTACAGGCAGGCAAATCTGCTGGCAGGCATTCATGTTGTTGCTACAGCCATTTGAGGAATCTGCAGAGTCTAAATGAAATGTAAAAAATAACTTTCAACCCACTTACTTGCTACTTCAAGTAATAAAAATACCAATTTAAGACAGGAAATACCAGGCTTTAATGTAATCGATTCAGGTAGTTGAAGGCATATGGAGAAAGGTAGATATGTCAATTTATGAATATAAGTGAACAATCATGAATGTGTATGTTTCAGTACCAAATACTTACCATGCCTGTGATAGACTCGAAGGGACCTCAGGTTTGGAACATTATCTTTCAAGACTATTTTGTTGTTCCCAGTGGCCTTGTCGACTCTTTCGATGGTCTCATAGTCTTTATCGGCATAATAAAGGAAGGAACCATAGAGAGCAATTCCCCAAGGATGGGAAAGGGGGAATATCAGTATCATTCGACTTGTGCCATCCACGTTTCCTCTTTCAATCTAAAAGATCAGAACTTCATTAGTTTTACTGATTCATAATCTCCTAATAAGACTGCACATGTTGTTGTGTCTGTTTTTTTTAACCAAGGTTTCACATGTGTATCAACCTGGTTGGGACATTAGAGAAGAATGGGGATACAGAGCTCTTCATCTTAACAAAGATGAAAACCACAAAAACAGAAGAAATGTGACTCAATTAGAGCAAGAGTTAGTTATTTGCTTTGGGAAAGTTATTGGGGGGAAGGGTGAGTTGCCAAATGAGAATGTTCAATGACCACTGCTAGACAACTCAGAACACCAGCAGTATAAGCTACACAAGCTCAGCAATGAAAACCAAAAGAAAGGGTGCCCATACAACTCCTGTGCTGTTGACCATCCAGTAGAGTTTCTGCTCCTTGATGTCCAAGGTGATAAAGTTCACGTGTTCAAGGTTCCCAGTGAAAAGTGTTTTGGGCGATGTGCCATCCATGTTAGCACTTGCAATCTTGGCAAGCATCCCACTGTCAGTTCCTTGATCTGACCAGTATAGTTTTCTACAATCATGAAAAACACCAGCATTTAACAAATATTCACAATTCAACTGTATATATCTTGTTGCATATGATGTGGAGGGGCACTTAACCAATTTCTGTATATTTCCTAGTCATTACTTGGTTAGAGGCCAATTAAAATGGTGCCTAAAAGGGGAGAGAAGGTGGGATACTTAGTACAAAGGAGCCTAAGAGTCAATCCCTCTTCAAGGAATTACTTACTACTTAGGGTCCTGAGAAGGCCTCCAGTTTTTCTACAAATCACCATATAAAACCAGCTACTTTCTTACTTAATTTGGTACAAAAAGCTTTTGAAATTTAATGCAGAAAATAGAAGGAGAATGAGTAACCCTTTTCTGAGAGTGGAATCCCATTAACATGGTACTATCAGGAGGTGGTAATGCCTTCCATTTCATAGCAATGCCAAGGAACAGATGCACACATGGACCATAGTCACCAATCAGCATGAAAAATCTATGTAGGGTGGGTCTTGGTTCTATTGCTCCCTTCCTCAAAATTCCCTATTGGTAATCACCTATCCCATTCTCTCCCTACGGGAATCCTCATCCTCCAAGGTCTATTTCAAACGTTATCTACCCCCTAAGGTTGAAACTTTCCATTAAATTAGGCCACAGAAACAGTGCTGTATCCAAGACTTATACCATTTATGAAAACTCACCCACGAGCAGGGTCAATAGTTATGCCAATTGGCAAACCAACTCCATGAGCTGTCCCATCATTGGTAATCAGTGTTTTTCTGTATCTCCCCCGGAGTGTCAAAATCTATAGCATAAAATCAATTAGAATTCATAATGTGAAAAGAAAGCTGAGATGGAGAGCCTACATATGCACAAAATTAGGGATGAATGAGAGGGCCTCAGTGAGATTAGGACAATCCTTTATTGCATTTCAGAGCTATGAGGAAAGAAAGCAAAATCACCTCAACAAGGTTTGATGAGGAATCTGAATTCAGATTTAGTTTCTACTGTCCATGACCTGAAGTAAACTCAATTAGTGAACTAACTGAATTTAGTTAGTAATAGTACTGTGGTGGTAGATGGATTCATGTTCAGGTCCTAACCTCCCCTCACCCATAGGTGTGACCCCTTTGATCCTATTTAGATGAGGCCAAATTGAACACAAGGTGAAAACTGAAGGCCCCACAATGTGACTGGAGTACTAATAAGGAGAGGAAGTCTAGACAGAGATGCAGAGGTACATTCCATTATTATAGTTTAGTGTGACCAATTTCAATTTGTTTCTCTCACTCCCTCCCTCCTTCTCTCCCTTCCAACACTCTCCTTCTCTCCCTTCCTTCTCCTCACTCTTCTTTCCCTATCCTGCTTAGACTAAGACAGTTTACTACAATTTCTCTCCATTTCTAGACCGAATATATCTCTGATTTAAGGGAAAGCTCCTTTCCTAGTTTTCTGGAGTATATCAAGCAAAAATTTTGGCTACAAAACTTTAGTGAATGGGCACACAGCTACCCCTAGTGGTAACAATTTCAAGTTGAAATTAAATGTGAATGACATTTTCTATATGTAAACACTATTCTTACTTTCATGAATATGAAATTCATCTGTAAAGTCGTGTATAATTTCTGTGAAATTACCAAAGGGAAAATCAATACAAACAAGAGCAATTTATACTTGTATCGTAAGTCTTTGATGAATATCCTAAATATATTGATGATTTGTTATTCTTCAACTACGTGCCTTTTCGTTTTACCTAACATCCTGATGGAGAAGACATGTCCAAAAGAGAAAACCATTTAAAAAGCAAGAGACCAAAAGCATTATTGTCATTTGGAATTAAAAGTGGTTTGCAATACTAAGGATTTGACTATGCTATACTGAGATTATGAAAAATACCTTGTAACTGTCAAAGGAGGTTAAACTAGCCTATATTGCCAGAGCTGTGGTTAACAACAAGAAAAAGTTAGAATAAACAATCCTGACAAAGTTGGGAATCAAGGCAGTGAAGCTGACCTGTTAACACAGAAGTCACCTCACTTGTGTACTGTAAAGCTCATCCTATCTAATCTGGTCTTAACTAGCCACTGGGCTGCTGTGGGTTCATAACAGCTGCCCCACCCCCCCATCCCCCCAACATATCTAGAATTTCCTCTGGAAATTTGTGTGAAAAGAGCACTCCCTACCATATAAAAAAATCCATCATTGTATGCTTTATGAATTTATTTATTTTCTATAAATCCATGACAGCATTTCCTGAGGACAGATTTTACTTGAATCATCAACTGAGTTAAGCAGTATTATGGAATTATTACCACGATTGAATGACTTCCGGGATTGGTATAATAAAGGTTTCTTGATATCCAATCTAAGGCCAAGCTCATAGGAGATCCCAAAATAGTTGTAGGAGCAAATACTTCCCTGCTGGTGCCATCCAACTTCACTCTGTGAATTTCACCCTTGAAAGAAAGACAACAACAGCAGATGAGCCATTTCAAGGCCACAGTTTCTGCATTAGAAAACTTCACTGCACCTACTGCCAGCTGCTGGCACACTCCTCATACTTCAGCTGGAATTCTCTTAGGGCACTACAAGTTTAGTCTTGTTAGTTAAGCTACATTAGTCAAATATCTCCTACTAGTCCATTATCTCCTGGAGGGCAAGCTTTTGTGATTGCTGCTTCTTGGCAGGTGTCCTGCAGCTGGAAGCAGCTATTTCAGTGCAGTGCAAACAGTAGTGAATAAGTAAAAATTTAATAACCTTCCTAAAGTTAAAGAGGTTTTGATCTTTAATCCTTGCCAACATTACATTTCTATTTCTCACTAAATAAAAAAAACATGATTGAGCTACTATGAACTAAATATATCGTGTTATATATTGTATGATTCCATTTATATAAAATTAAATATAAATCAATTTATAAAGATGAAATTACGTTAGTGGTTATGTAGGGCTGAGAATGGAAAAATGAGGGTTAACTTGTGCAGAATTGGTAAAAAGGATGTGTGTTAATCTTTGGAAATGAATAGAAAAGGTGAAAGCCTGACATAATGTCTGTAATTAGCAGTGTTATTATGTGGGTATGAAAGTGGTTTAAAACGAAAGTCTAAGGTTGTATACATTACTAAAAGGAAAGCTAAAAATGTAACATGGGGAAGCAGATGTGGCTCATTCAACTGAGCTTCCGCCTACCACATGGGAGGTCCTTGGTTTGGTTCCCTGTGCCTCCTGAAGAAGACAGCAAGCTCGTGCGACAGGCAGGTGTGGCAAGCTGACGCAACAAGAGACACAGGAAGAAAAAACATAATGAGAGACACAACAAAACAGGGAGTGGAGATTCCCGGTACCTCCTAAAGAAGATGAACAAGACAGTGAGCTGATACAACAGGCAGGCATGGTGAGCTGATGCAACAAGATGATGCAACAAGAGACACAAGAAGAAAAACACAATGAGAGGCACAACAAAGCAGAGAATGCAGGTGGCTCAAGCAATTAGGCATCTCCTTCCCTTCCATATCGGAGGTCCGAGGTTTGGTTCCTGGTGCCTCCTAAAAAAACAGGGAAGAGGAACAGACACAGCAAGTGCAAACAACAGGGGGGTGGGGTAGAAATAAATAAATAAAATAAGTCTTTAAAAATATGTAACATGGAAATGTATAGCATAGTAAAACTGTAAGTAAAATATGAATTTGGGTAAAATTACCTATATAAGACTGTTTATCTTTGAAGTTGAACAAATGTATGTTAATACTACAAGATGTTAAAAAAAAAGAAAAAGCTAAGTGAAAAAACTAGACCCAAAGTACTACATATTTATGATTCCATTTAAATAAAATGTAAATATAAATCAATTTATAAAGGTGAAATTAGATTAGTGGTTATGTAGGGCTGGGAAAGGACTGCTAAGGGGTATGGAGTTTTTCTTTTTGGAGTAATGAAATTGCTCTAAAATTTTTTGTGGTGATGAATGGACAACATTGTGAATATAATAAAAGCCATTGATTATATACTTTGAATAGTTTGTATGGTATGCAAATATATCTCAATGAAACTGTTTAAGAAATAAATACTTGTACGAGAATAGCCAGAAATAGCAGCTATGTAGCAGGGAAAGGACAGAGAAAGTGAGAGTTAAATAATTTTCTTCTTTGTTTCACTGTTTATTTGTTTCACTGTTGTTGTTGTTGTTTTTGTCTATTATTATTATTGAAATAATGAAAATGCTCTAATAATGATTGAAGTGATGAATGCACAACTATGTGACTATACTAAATATCATTGATTGTATCAATAAAATTGATTTATTTAAAAGAAATTTTGTAATATTGATTTCTGGATATTTTTCATTTTATTCACCCAACAAGAAGGCAGGCTCCTTGAGAACAAGTTATACACTTATTCAAAACTTACTGGATTCTCAACCCAATAGATGAATTGTTCCAAGTCATCAAAGTCAGCATCATCACTGTTCAATATCCCCGTTATGGGAACCATTGCATCATTGCTCTCCTCCACAGGATTAAGGGAGATTCCCAGAATTGCATGCTGTCTTACAGTTATCAGGAAAGGCTGTTCCTCTGAGAAATCAAGAAGCAGAGAAGTAAAAATTACATCCCACTATTTTCAGTCATATAATGTGGCATACGAATCTCGTTGCAGGAATATATATACAATTCAGACAACCATAGTGTTTCAGTGGGTTGCTGGCTCACTTCACATCATAACCCTGTTTTTCAGTAGCATAGGCCAGACACTACTATTGAATATCAAATTACCACTCAACCAATTTGATTCAACCACATTCAGTAATGACACTAGATACCCTAATTAGCAGCAAATGGATGAAAATCAGATATTAGAGGACTTTTCCACACACATATGAATATTGGCTCTTACAGATGTGTGTGTGTGTGTGTGTGTGTGTGTGTGTGTGTGTGTGGTACTGGGACCAGGGATTGAACCCAGGAACTCTTACGTAGGAAGCCGGCACTCAACTACTGAGCTACATCAGCTCCCCACTATTGGCTTTTAATGAATACTTTTCTAGACAATGCACATTATCACAGACGCTATTTTAATAGGTAAAATGTTTACCCTGCTTCTTGGTATGCAGTACCACCACTGACAAAAAGTACTATCTGAATTAATACACCATCATATTAGTACTGCTGATTACTCCAATTCCTGATGCAGCACAGTCCAACAATATTTGCGTGGAGAAGGAATGCTTTGTATCCAGAAAGTCTATGAATATATTTAATCTTCTGCTGAAAGACTAAAGGGCACACTAAACAATGTCAACCAGGATTAGGTGCTTAATAAGTTTCTGAAGAAAAATGGCAAATGCCAACCCCTTTGTAAGCATTACCAATAATTAAAAATCTTTCATCATAAAATATTTTGTGTGAATTCTCTGAATTTAGGAATGTCTATAGCCATTTTTATTAGTACCAAAACACATTCACCCCTTTTCACTGAGAAAGGAAAGAAACCTGGGTTAAGCACTAGAGAATGGTTATTACACATCAATACATATTCCAGAAGTAATCACTTTTGTGGATTACTTCCCAGATTAGTCTAACCCTCCACAGACTCTTCATCTCTAGGATCTATTACACATGGAGAAAGCTCTGATTTTAGTAATACTACAGGTACTATACTATTAGAGTCAGAAGACCTACACAGTCACCACTGACATGTGGTTATGAAAAAAAAATGAGATAATGGACTGAAAAAAATGAAGCCTTTACAAAAAGGTCAAGAAGGGTAGGACTTCCAAATATCACAGGGGCTCCAAGAAACTATAACCAGGTGAGGTAAATTTGAGGTTAAAGTTTGTTTAATCACAAGCACACGTAACATTAGCTATTCATCTAGAACTAACCTGGGTGCTCAATTAAGCCACCCCCATACAACAAGCAATACATAGATATCTCCTCAATTAAAGGGAAGAGAGCACACTCTCAGTCAGCAAGTGCTTTAGAGATTCTGATTTGCAAAAACCATGGCAAGCTCCATCTGCAGGATGGCATACCTTACCTCTCAAGCAATTCACAGAATCGTTAGCAAGAATCCATCCCGAAGGACAAGCACAGGAGTAAAACTTTGGTCCCTGTGAGGAAAGCAGGCAGAGATGGCTGCAAGGGGCAGAGGCACATGAATTTAAGCCTGTAACAGAAAAGAAAGCATTAAGGAATGGAACACCTTCCACTTGGAAAACAGGGCAGAGGAATGTTGTTAATGGCCTCCCAGAGGCACCCAGTACAATACCTAAGCCACCTCACTGTTCCCTAGCATCAGGTTTTCCACATAAATTCCTAAGAGACATAAGAGGGAGGAGGTCACAGATCCAGTCTATAACCAGCTGCTCAGTAATTGGGAGCTTTGTATTAGAAACACTCCTTGCATTAAATGAAACCAAATTGAGTGTTTGCTATGTAACCCTGACTTTTATCCACTCCTGTGGGTAGAGGTTTCCTACTGATGTCATCTCTGTGTGTCTTTGCTCCTTGAAACAGGGATCCTTAGTATATCCCAAACTCAAAAGATGTGCTTACATCCTGTATGTTTCCATTACAGACAACTTATCAGATTCATTAATTTCATTCACACAACGAATGTTAAGCATTCACAGTGTTATCAGGCACAATTCTAAGCATTGGGGATATTGCGAATATGCAGCAAAAGCAGGCATCAAAAGACAGCTCAACAGGGAGCAGATACAGCTCAGTGGTTGACTGCCTGCTTCCCATATACGGAGTCCTGGGTTCAATCCCTGGTGCCTCTTTAAAAAATAAAATAAAATAAAATAAGACAGCTCAACAAGTTATGGAAGCATTATTCCTATAAATTTCTGTCAAGGCACTTTTATCTCATCTAATACCAAAGAGCAAAAGAGTTAGGAGAGGGGGAGCTGCAACTCTGCAAAATCTGGAGGCAGGATGTTCCAGGCAGAGGGAAGAGCTAGTACAAAGGTTCTGGGCTGGGAAGTAACCTGGTGTGTTACTGCACCTTAATGTAGTCCAATCTGGCCACAATAGACAGGGAGTGTCTACTGAGTGGTAGGAAAAAACTCAGAGGCTCAGAGCAAAGCCACAGAAGCAGTAGGCAATGGTTCACTAAAATGACACAATTTAGATGGGCTGAAGTTGCATATACAGTTTGGGTATTCCACAAAGTGGGGAGAGTGTGGAGTGGGGTGGTTAATAAAAAGGAAGGGATCTGCAAGAGTGTGCATGATTCCCAAGCTATACCCAGCCAGAATTACTACTTACTACTTGGTTGTTTCACAGGATGAACTGCAACAATACCAAGGGGCTGGTGGCCAGACATTATGACTGTCTGGTTCCCCCCGTGCCATTTGTTAGCTCGAATAACTTGACGAGTATAAAGTTCAGTCCAGTACACAAAATCTTCAAAGAGAGTTAGGGCATGCGGGTGCCGCAGAATCTGTGGGTAGAATGTAACAATGAGGCCTCAACCGGAAATAAATGCCAAGATGATAAATCCCCCAAGAAGATGATTTCCTCTAGCATTTAATTATTTAATAAACACACGGAGAAGTACCTTTGTAATTACACTGGACATCCCTTTACAAAACCGAAGCATAGAAAGTAAGGGGATTATCCGGATCCTCACCCCCTACTCCTACCTCCCTTTCTCCTCCCGAGTTAACACCAGTCCTTGTCCAGTGCTTCCATCTTGTTCTGCCACCCAGATACATATTTCCTGAAGGTTAAGTGTTACCCATTTAACTTGGGAAGTGCATTTCATTGAGAAATACAAACTTAATGTTTGTTCAATACAATTAACATCCATAGATTGCCGTCTATGATTCTTAGTTTTCTTGGAACTCAGTTTTCTACCTATCCATAAATTTGTTTTCTCAGTATCAACTTACCACATCACTGGCTATCACCTGACTTCGATGGAATCCATTATAATCACAAAAGCCTAGGTAGTCAAGATAGGCATCCATGAAGTAGAGCAGTTTGTTAGGATAGTCAATAGTTAAGCCACTGGGCCAGAAGATCTTGTCCTGGATGATGACAGTGCGCATGCTGCCATCCATGCTGGCTCGCTCAATACAAGGGTGATGGCCCCAGCTAGACCAGAACATCAGATGGTAGCTGTGAAAGGACAATTGGAGAGAACATAGTTCAACATGAAAAATACCTGTCCTTTTTAAAGGACATTTTATGCTCCAGTTCAGAACATATCTGTTTTCACTGGGTGTCATCATGATGTAATTGCAAGCCTTCTGGGTATTTATTAAATAATATTCATGTAGTATATTATGACAATTTTTTAAATGACATTAAATGCCAAACAACAAATAATTTAGAAATATCTGTCCTTCGTCTATATTGCCATGTTTAAGATCCTTAAGAGAGGAAAGCGATTGTAGCTCAAGCAATTGAGCCCCCGTTTATCATATGGAGGAGCCAGGTTCGATCCCTGAGAACTCCTGGTAAAAAAAGAAAAAAGGCGTCCTAGACCTGCGTGGAGAGGCGCATGCCCCTGTGCCTCTCTCTTAAGACCTTTAAGAGAGTCCATTCATTCATCCCAAACTAATAACATTAGTAACCAATTTTTTCTTATTGACATGAATGCCTAACATTTCTATAAAGATGTTTAAACAATATGCATATCGGTTATATCATGTTATTGTTGCCCAACCTCCCCCAAGATGTCAAGAAAACAAACCAAAAAAGACTTACTTAATTCTGGGATCTAGTGCTAGTCCCTGTGGATTTGTTATATTTTCACTGATCAGCACAGTCTGGTGGCTCCCATCCAGTTTAGAGACTTCAACTGTTCCCACAGCATAGTCTGTCCAATAAAGATTGTGACCTACCCAATCTATTGCAAAAGTTTTGACCATGGTGACACCACTGTCAAGTATCTAAAAATAAAAGTAAATAAAGGCGCTAATAATTGGGTGGGTTGGGGTCAAAATACACCAAATGTAAGATATGGACTATAGTTAGTAGTGATACTTTGACGATGCTTTCATAATTTGTTATAAATGATTCACAACAATGCAAGGTATTTGTGGTGGGGTGATGTATGGAAGCCCTGTATGATGACATGCCATGTTTGTTCAAAACTTTCACTACACACTAATTTAGGGGGAATTCTAAGAGAAATAAATGAATGCAAACATGGAAATTATATAGAGATCTAGAATAAAGCATTTCTCTTGTGATTGTGAGAAGTAGAAAAGTTTTCCTATACACTTACTGTTTATATATGTTCATGTATGAATGATATACTTCAATAAATTGTTTTTAACATGAAAAAGAAGTTCCCATTTGGTTTCAATAGCTATATCCATTTCTAATCCTATGGTTGCATCCCTGTGATACGGAAGTTAAATACCATATACTTTACAAAATAAAGTTCTAAAGGGCAGAGGAAACATAAGCATCAAAAACCAAAAAGCATACTAAACTAAAAAGCAATTTGCTCTCCTGCAATCTCCTCTAAACTATGAGATAACTTGTACAGGAGACCTCAGGGATGGCCCATACACTTTACCAAAGCACCCATAGTGCGTGTTTGCAATATAAATGTCCTGGCCTCTGGGCATGATGTGGTCCAAATGGGGAATATCGTAATGCCTACGAGAGTGAAGTAGGGCACTCTCCCATTGGTGAGTAACAGCAAATAGGACAGTCACTCAGGGCAAAGCTGTACTTACTATTTTTCTATCTGTTCCATTTTTAAATGCACTCCAGAGTTTATCCTGAACTCCATCCAACCAAAAGATACGACCACTGATTGAATCAAAATCAACAGCTACAATGTGAGAACCATCCTCAATCAAAGGATACGTGTTATGAGTGTGGGAGGTGATATCATCAGCAACAATTTGGTTCTGACTGGTCACAAGCAACAGCATACTTTCAGTCTCTGTACAAGAAAAAAATGCAAAACTGTCATTTTTGAGATTTCTTGTAACTATCACAAATGGATACAAATCAGAAGGAGCCCAAGGTCCAGGAGAGACCCCAAGCCTCTGATGTTCGTCCCTGTGAAGTCAGGACGTGCCACCCTCCCAGGACAGAGATGTGAATTACGAACCAGGGAAGCTCCTCCAAGCCTCCCCTAATTAATGCAATACTTGTTATTCCCCAATGGAGTCACTCCAGGCCCCTCCCCCAGAGGGGAGGATGGTATCACGTGGCTCCTGCAGAAACAGAGTAATGAGGGGCTGAGGAGGGAGAGCACAGCTCAAATGCTAGCTCACGTCCTTAAAAGAAAGAAGCTTGTGCTCCACTTTCTCTTTCCACTTTCTACTTTCTTAAAGAAAGTAAACCTGGGGCAATAGCTTTGCTATTGCTATTTGATCCCTACAGGGAAACCACGTGATGAGGGTAACAGGTCTGTCCCCTGGACTGCCTACCATTCTACATAGTTGTTTTAGTCTCCTTTATTCGGTCACTTTTAAAGCAGATAAATGACTTGCACTTAGTAATACTGAATTGGCAATATATACTGAATTTTAATTATAAACAACTTGACCTGTTTATTTTTTAACGTCTGTTTTTCAAATCTTTATGTCTATTACCTCTTTTAATCTTCTAGGGAGATTACAAAACCTGTCCATATGACAGCCTACACATGCCATTTGAGCATAGGCTCTATGATGTTTGCTTTCAAGTTCCCTCATTACCTGCAACTTTGCAAGTCCGCCTGTCACTTTCTAGTAAGTAGCCTTCATCACACAAGCACCGGTAAGAACCCCTCTCATTGTAACAGTGCTGGCTACACACGCCGGGGAAATCACATTCATTGATGTCTGCACAGGTCTTAGAATCATTGGCAAGTATGTATCCCAGTGGACACCGGCATTCAGCCCCAAAGGGCCCTTGAACACAGTTGTGAGTACAGCCACCATTATAATGTAAGCAGCTCTGAAGGTCTAGAATAAAGGAAGAGTCGTGAAGGGTTAGGGCTAGGGTCAGGGAAGCAGTGTGATGCCCAGGTGAAAGGGAAGGGCAGCACCCACAGGCTGTTTCTATCCTTTACATCCAATGGATTTGGACTGCCTTCACTACACTGCAATGAAAGAAACCCAATGGTCATGGGCGGAGGACACGCAAAAAAGAGACCTAAATTGCTTCCACTTGTTTCTTCTGCCATTTTGCTACCCATATAGAAATAGGACATTTAAGAGAAAATGCTAGAAGAGGAAAGAAAGGACAGTGATCTGTTGTCAGGAAACTTACTGCAAATTGGGGACTCATCTGCCCCATCAGGACAGTCAGGGATGCCATTGCACACTCTACTCAGGTTCACACAGATGCTGTGGCCAGGGCACGCCCATTGCCAATTGGGACAGTGAAAGGGCTGAGGATGGCAGCCCCTCTCGTCGCTCCTATCTGTGCAGTCATTGTCCCCATCACAGACCCATGTTTTCCGGATGCAGTTTCCATTGTCACAGCGAAAGTGAGATTCAGGGCAGGTACTAGCGGGGCAGCCCTTGTGCTCATCGGATCCGTGGATGCAGTCCGGATGCCCATCGCACTCCCAAGTGTGTGGGATGCAGGAGCCATCTTCCTGGCACTGAAATTCATCATGGTGGCATATACCAGGAGGCCTGGTCGCTGGGGAAAGAGCATTTGGAAAATGGCTTTTTGATTGCAATTCTCTAGATTCAAAGGAAATAATTGACAGTGGTTTGTAATAACTATGAAAAATTGATATAAAAAATTGTACGTCTATACATAATCGTAAGTCTGACAAACTAAGACTATTTTGATAATGCCATTTTCCCTTAAATGAACTACATCCTCTGAAACTTGCATTCACTAAGAAAACAAGAGGTGACAGTAAATACTTTTTCAAACTTTTCTTTGCAAACTTTCCACTCTTCATCAAGCAATCATTGAGGGACAGAAATATTAACCCCATTCCACAGAAATAAATCCAAAGTCTTTCCCCAGTGACCTGGTGGCATTTGGCCTCTTTATTATAGGTCATTTCCATTATAGGGCTCAAGGCTACAGAAATCGGCCATCCAATATATATTTCATGATATCCTACTTGACTAAAACTTTCCTCTGAACTTCCTTAGCATTTCATCTTAGCACTTCTAATGCCCTTGTAACTGTCTACCTTGCTTGTCTCTTTCTTTCTACATTTTCCCTTACTAGACTAGGACAAAGTCCATATAGAACATCTTAGCAAGTTTTCAACAAATAATAGCCAAAAGAATTAATTCATTAAAGTCAATATCGCAAAACCTAAACCATGATGTGGCCTCCCAATTGAGGTTCAAAATAAACCAGTAATATGTCTTCATATATATAATTTGGGATTTGTTAGGGAAAACATGGTAAGGTTCAGTACTTCATTGCTTTGAGAAAACTTTAGGCCGTCTTTCCTCCAGTTTTGTCTGGGTGCTGGTAAAATGAAATGACCTTTCTACCTGGAACATGTTGGGGACATGGTACTTAGGACAGCCAATCTCATCAGAGTGGTCTAGGCAATCATAAACACCATCACAATGGTACGTGTTACTAATACATTGATCCCCACTGGCACAATTGAATTCAACGGCCATGCAGTTATATACTAAGGATACAAGAGAAGGACATTAGAAATCAGCTGAGGGAAATGGATGGGGCTCAGGTGATTGGGGTCCCATCTACCATATAAGAGGTCCAGGGTTCGATTCCCAGGGCCTCCTGGTGAAAGGCAAGCTGGCCCACGCAGAGTCCTGGCCCACGTGGAGTGCTGGCCGGCGAATGAGAACTAGCACAACAAGATGACGCAACAAAAAGAGACACAGAGGAGAGACAATACAGACTCAGCAGACCAGGGAGCTGGGATGACGCAAGAGATTAAGTGCCTCTCTCCGGGAAGCGGGTGTGGCTCAATCGATAGAGCCCCCGTTTACCATGTGGGAGGTCCCAGGTTCGCTTCCCGGGGCCTCCTTGTGAGAGCAGGCCGGCCCGCGCTGCGTGGTGGGCTGATGCATCAGGACCTCACAGCAAGGGGGAGATAAGCAGACACGGAAGAAACACACAGCGAATGGACACAGTAAAATACAAGCAGCAGGGGGGGATAAATAAATAAATAAATAAATATTAAAAAAATAATAATAATAAGTGCCTCTCTCCCACTCCTGAAAGTCCCAGGATTGGTTCTAAGTCCCAGGATTGGTTCCCGGTGGTGCCAGAAGAGAAGACAAGCAGACACACACACAGAGAACAGACAGCGAGCGCAAAACAGTGAGGGGCGGGGGGCAGAAATAAATCTTAATAAAAAAAAAAAATCAGATTAGAAGGAAAACTACTAAAACAGTGCAAATTTTCTAAATATCATGAATAAAACAAAGCTCTCTCACTTACCACAACCAACTTCATCAGCTCCATCAGCACAGTCCTTCTCCCCATTGCAGAGGGAAGATAGGTCAATACACAAACGTTCAGGGCATTTAAACAGACCAAACGGACAGGTATCTAAAAAGCCTAATGTAAAATAAAAAAATAAAACCAAAGAACAGTTTATTTCTTGTTCAATGTGTATCAGAACCAAACTGAAAAAGTACCTATACAAGTTGTACATGTGTTCAAGATTCCTCAGTCATGTTGTCAACCCAGAAAGATAATTCAATGCCAGGACAGTTTCGTGGAAAAGGAATAGAAAAATTTCAGGACACTATTGAGACACCTTGAAATATATCCCATGGGCTTGGACTGGGAAGACACCTTAACTGATGAGATCAAAGGAATGGAGCCTTATTAGGCAGCATTGTCTGCTGGACCCACATGCCTGGTAGCAACAGTGTGTAAACATAAATGACTGGATTTAACACAAAGTCTAAGCAGAGAAATGCAGATTCATGGACTGTGCAAGCCAGAAGCTTATCTACTCCCGAAATGACTTCCAACCAAGACTAGAACTTAGTCCAGGGAACTCTGTTCCACCTTAACCTATGATTGCAGGCATGAGAACAAATGAATCTAAAGACACTAACTAGATGAAAAGCAGGTTAATGGAAATTTAAACTTGAATGCCTTCTTATTCTATTACCTCTATTTCTATAGACAAATGGCAGGCTATGCTTAGACAACAATTGCAGACTAGTAGTGATCCAACCGTGAGCAAATTAATCAACAGATAAACTATGTTTAATTATCTGAGTAGTTTCTACCTAGATGTCTGACATCAGAGACAATCCTTTTGTGGCTTCCATAGAACTCTACATATGTAGTCAACATAAGTCATATTGGTATGAACATTTGTGTCTACAGAGTTTTACTAACCTGACCAACCAAGGGAAACTTACTATTGCAGTTCTTTTCATCAGATCCATCCCCACAATCATTATATGTGTTACAGACCCAGCGTGCTGGGATACACATTTTATTATCACAGGTGAAGTTGTTCGGAGGGCAGAAACCATCTGAATGGTGGAAGCAGTTCTGCTCATCACTGCCATCCACACAGTCTTTATGTCTATCACAGCGCCAGCTTGCGGGGATGCACTGCCCATGGCCACAGGTGAATGCTGTAGGTGAGCAGGTATTATCTACAGAAAAAACAATGGGAACACCGTGGGACAGCAACACTACCATCATCATCACAGCAATCTTTACTAGATGACATTTATTTGGCACTTACCATGACCCAGAGACTTAAACCTTGCAGGAATACTATGAGGTACATAATTGTTTGCATTTTGCACTAGATTCAAGCTATTTCACTCTTTAATAGGAAGTCTTAGAAAAAATGTACAAGCGGAATACTTTTGCCTTCTGCAATCTCATTTGCTTAGGCCCTAAACTTTATAGAGTATAAAGTTATCATTTCAATGGGGGAATAAAAGAAATGTAGCATGAGATTTTCAAAGGCTATTATTCCAAGTACCTACTATTCTGTGTCAGTCTAAACCAATGCTAGAAAATATTTGTAACATACCCTATGAATGTTATTCATTGTCTAAAACTTTGGCATAAATTCCCATTGTAGCCCACCTCTCTCTGTTCTAGTCATCCTAGGAAAGAGCTCCAGGGTATAGCTACTTACTAGATGAGCCACAGAGATGCTCGTCACTGTTATCATTACAGTCATCCAATCCATCACAGCGGTTTTCACTAGGCACGCATCTGCCATTATTACAGGTGAAGGAAAAGTTGCCACAGTGTTGTGCTGCTGTGTGACTGGACGAGTTGCCCACACACGTCAAGAGATTGGCTGACAGCTGCATTCCATAAGGGCAACCACATACCCGCTGCAAATTTGGCACTGGGAAGCAGAAGTGGCTGCAGTCGCCATTAGGATTGGTGGGCCGACTGCAATAGTTAGAACCTGAAAAAGCAATGTCCTCATGTAAGAAGTTATTCACCTTTCCCCTTGGGAATCCACCTGCCAAAATGTAAAATCCATTGAAATATAGAAATGTGCTAAATGTATTTCTGCCAAAATCCACTGTGCAACACTCTATACTATTAAAACTATATACACTTCAATAAGTTGTTTTTAAAGTGAAAAAACTACATGTAATATAGTAATATATTAAGAATCTTTTTTTCAAAAAGGAAGCATACTAAGTGAAAGAATCTAGAAAAAAGGTAATGCGTATTGTTTGACCATAAATACAAATAAACTAGAGAGACAAAAAAAAGAATAGCAGCTATGTATGACAGGGGAAACATGAGAGGTGATGAGTGTGTGTTTGTCTGTTTTTTATTGTGATTATTGGAATAATGAAAATGCACTCATAATAACTGAATGATGAATGAGCAGGTATGTGTCAGTTCCTCAGAAAGTACAGAAGTACCATATGACCCGGCAATGCCACTCCTAGGCATAAACCCAAAAGATTTGAAAGCAGGGGACTGAACACATATTTGCACACCTATGTTCATAGCAGCATTATTCAAAACTGCCAAAAAGATGAAAGCAACCCAAGTGTAAAACCAGTAAATGGATAAACAAAATTAGTGTAATAATGAAAATGCTCCAATAATAATTGAAGTGATGAAAATGAAGGCACAATTATGTAAATATACCAAATACCATTGATTATACACTTTTCATGGTATCTGCTTTAAGCAGCCAAGGAGACTAAAACAGAGAAAAGGAACCACCACAAATAAATAATAATAATAAATAATTTGGCACTCACCGGTCTGGATGCTATCATCATATGATTTCACAAGCATCAAGTTACTGATGCCTCTGTGGATAATGGTCCTCTCCCCACCATCAGTTTTCCTGACTCGAACAATAGCACCCAGGATCCAATCAGTAAAAAATGCATAGTCTAAGAAGAAAACGGTTGATTGTTGTTAGTCACAGCTCCCTTGAGTAAATGCAATAGTTCTGTAATGCTTCTTGAAAATGCAGTAAATTCTTTGGAATGTCTTACTATTCTTAGTAAAGCACCTTAATATTTCTATATGTCTGACATCAGTAACCAACACTGCAGTGGTTTGAAGCTATGAACCCCAGAAAAACAAGTTTCCATTCCTGTGGGTATGATCCCATTTTAAATAGGATCCTTTGACGAGGTTACTTCAGTTAAGGTGTGGCCCAAATCAATCAGGATGGGTCTTTAATAAGCAGGATTAAAGCAAGAAACTGAAAGACAGTGGAGATGCCAGGAGACGCTGTGCATTGTCACATGAGCCAAGGACCAAGAATCACTGACAGCCAGCCACAGAACGCCAGTCTTCAGGAATAAATCCCATTGCATAGTATTTGCTTAAGCAATGAGGAAACGAAAACAAACACTGTGACTTAAAAAGCTTCAGTCATTCTATGAGTATATCAATGTTTACCAAAGTGTGATATGAAGGAGGTAATTTCAGCGTTAAGTTTACTCATGGGATACACAGACTTTGAAATGTATAATACATATAATCTAGAGCATTACTATACAAATGTGCCCAAAGGCGACAAACCAAATGCTTCATTTTTCTGACAGTGAGGAGGAATCTACTGTCCTAACTTGCAAAGCATAAAAACAGCATTCACTTTTGGGGAACTAGTTGTGGCCCAGTGGATGAGCACCTGCTTCTCACCTACGAGGTCCCAGGTTCAATCCCCAGTACCTCCTTAAATACACATACACAAAACAGCATACACTTTTATTGCTTTAAAAAGTACCTCCAAAGATGGTAAGTCCAAGTGGATGTTTCATCTCCTTTATTTTGCCCAGGGTTCTTCTATCTGAACCATCAAAGTTGCTGTGCTCAATTTTATCCAACAATGCATCTACCCAATACAATCGTGAAGCACTAAAAGAACAAAATAGTTATGTTATCAAATAACAAACAAAGAAAGCAAAAATGTTTTATTAATGTATCAATAAAATTGATGTTAAAAAAGGGACATTCAGTTAAAAAGACATATTTATATATATTCATTTAAAAATTTGTCCCCCACCCAAAAATATACAGCCACTTTCATGGAGTAATTTTCAATTAACTATCTTACAAAATTAAGAAAGTTACTATCTTTGAGTTACGGATTTTATTTTTCTCCTTGAGAAATCAGTAAGTAAAGAAAAATATACATTTATTGATTAATTGATTTCAAGGATTTCCCATCCACATGAATGCATTTGTTTTAGCAGTAGATGGCCAACTCCGTTTGTGTTTTTATATTATTCTACATATTTCTCCTGTAACTTAAAACTTCTGAAGAATTCTGGACCTATTCTTCACACCATCATATTACTCTAGTATGCCTCAAAGTAAACACAATATGAATGTGGGATGATTCCTGCATTCCTACTTACCCCCAATCTATGGCCAACCCATTGGGTGATCCAAGAATAGTGGTTACTATAGGTAAAGCGTGAGATCCATCACTCCACGCTCTCACAATTCTAGAAGGATGGTACAATTCAGCATAGAATATATACCTAGAAAAAGATGTAATATATCAAGGATATTAACACTGGGATAAACTACAGAACAAACAGAGCCTCCAGAGACTTGAACTAATGTCACTTTCCGTATATTATAGTACCTATAGTATATGTATATTAGTATCTATAACTATATTAGATAGATGGTTCCAATTCAAAGTTTAGTTACCCACATGTGACCAAAGCCACAAATAAAATCTGATAAGGGTTTAATGTCTAGAATATATAAAGAACTGCTATAACAAAAGACATTTTAATGGCCAAAAGACCTGAATATTTAAATGAAAAAAAATATGAAATATTGTACTGTATTGTAAAACAACTAGAATATGCAGAAAAGTATTCTGTGGCTGAATGGGGAAAGTTGACAGTAATGTCTTATTTCAAAATTAGTTTATGTTCCAAAAACTGAAAGACAGACAAGCTTTCCTGCCTCAATAGATAAAGGTAGGTTCATTACATTAAAATTTAATGTACATCTTTATAAATTGATTTATATTTATATTTTATATAAATGGAATCATACAATATGTTACACAATATATTTAGTTCATAGTAACACAATTATACAGTATTTGTCCTTTTGTGTCTGCTTGCTTCACTCAACATAATGTCCTCCAGGTTCATCCATGTTGTCATATGCTTTACAACTTTACTTCTTCTTACAGCTGCATAATATTCCATCATGTGAACACACCACAGTTTGTTTATCTATTCATCAGTTGATGAACACATGGGTTTTTTCCAGCTTTTGGCAATCATAAATAACGCCGCTATGAACATAGGTGTACAGATATCACTGCTCTCAGTTCTTCTGGGTATATACCCAGCGGTGCTATTACAGGGTCACATGGCAAATCTATGTTCAACTTCTTTAGGAACAGCCAAACAGTTCTCAACAGTGGCTATTCCATTCTTCATTCCCACCAACAGTGAATAAGTGTCCTATCTCTCCACATTCTCTCCAACACTTGTAGTGCTCTCTCTTTTTAATAGTGTCCTTTCTGATAGGTGTGAAATGATATCTCATTGTAGTTTTGATTTGCATTTCCGTAATCATTAGTGATGCTGAACATTTTTTCATGCGTTCTTTTCCATTTGTATTTCTTCTTTGGAAAAATGTCTATTCAAGTCCTTTTGCCCATTTTTTAATTGGGTCGTTTGTCTTTTTATTGTTGAGTTGTAACATCTCTTTATATATCATGAATATTAAACCCTTATCAGATATGTGATTTCCAATATTTTCTCCCATTGAGTCAGCTGCCTTTTCACCTTTTTGATAAAGTAATGATATAACTCTAAAATTTGTTGTGATGATGAATGCACAGCATTGTGATTATACTAAAAGCCATTGAATATACACTTTAGATAGATCATACGACATGTGAATATATCCCAATAAAACTGCTTAATAAATAAATAATTGTGCAAGGATACCCAGAAATAGCAGCTATGTACAGCAGGGGAAACAGAGAGAGATTGAGACATGAAGAATTTTCTTGTTTGTTTGTCTATTATTATTATTATTGAAATGATGAAAATGCTGTAATAATGATTGAAGTGATGAATGCACAATTATGAGACTATACCAAATGCCACTGATGTACACTTCAATGAATTGTATGCTTTATTAACGTATAAATAAAACTGATTTTTTTTTTAAAATTTAGTGAATGTTGCAGAGTAGTGTAGCTCAGTGGTTTAGCATGCACTTCACTTGTACAGGATCCGGGGTTCAATCCCTGGTACCTTATAAATAAATAAATAAATAAATAAATAAATAAATAAATAAATAAATAGAATTAACCATTTTGAATGAGCAGTTTTTATCAATGAGCTTTTGCTTAGAGCACAACCTTGAAGTACATGTCCTACAAATGGTAAGGGCAATGGTAGAGAAACATGCTATCATGTCATTGCCTACTAATAGTCTCCTAACTTAAGATAAAATCTTTAATAATGTTATCACGAATACAGACAAATGCTCCCAGCCATCATTCTTAATAAGCAGACTTTTAACATTAAAAGAACTATTTTATTGAAATACCTAAACCAATTTACAAGACTAAAATTTAAAGTCTTACTAATAGAACACACTCCAAAAATATGTTTTGAAAATGAATACCCATATATTGATCCAGAGAAAAAGAAATAGCTCATGTTCAGAAAAATTCCCTTTAGAAGCTAGAAACTACAATTCTTATTTCATCTAAAGAATGATATGACTTCAGATGAGTTACCCTGGGAGCAGAAGTGTTTGTAATTCAATTGCAGCTCAGTAGTTTAAAGAGTGGAAAAAAAGGTGTGCGTTTGACCTCCATATGCGAACCACAGTTAGCTTTGGAGGAAAAAACTAAACACAGATTTTAATTAAAACATGCAGAAAATTAGATAATTCTGCTGCATATTCCTTCCCTACTGAATCCCTACATTCCTTGGTACTCTGCAGTTGTGACTGTAACACATAGTTTCCAACCTTTAGGAAAAAACATGAACACACTTACCCCATGATAGGATGAACCACAATTGATTGTGGATTATTTAAACTTTGGGCTATTGTGCATATCGATTTATCGGCTAGCCTCAAGACACTGATTTTATGAATTCCGTCTGTCCAATAGAGGTTCTTTGAAATCCAGTCAAAAGAAATACTTTCAACACTTTCTGCCATGTCAGCTACAAGAATTTCTCTTCCTTTAAATCAAAACATGGACATGGTTTAAACCAAAACTACTGCATAAGTAAATTTTGATCAGCATATTTCAGTAATGCACATGGAAGTCTTGAGCAAAGCAAAGAAACAACGACTATAGAGGTAAATCTATGATTCTGATAAAACAAAGAGTGGTGTGGTCTGCATTTACTCCCTTGTTCAACATGGCAGAAAAATTCTCATTGCAGAACATCTGGAGAAGAGATACCTGAGTTCACCTACTCACAAACACCATGGCAGGCAGCTCTGATAAGCTCACACCACAAGGTACCAGTGGGGGTGGGGGTAGCCCTTGCTGCCCAACCCTCTCACCAACAGTCTTGCACAGCCACGAGGTTGCCAGAAATATCAAATGGGAAAGTAGAACTGGGTACAGGAGAGCAAACACTTTCCTTTTTTCAGCCAGTACAGGAAATTGCAATCACACTTCTTTCTTTTGAAGAAGGGTGAAAAAAAGCCCTTCACTTTGTAATTGTACTATATACTGTTGTAGGTGTTCAGGTACTCAGAAAATGTAATGTTGGTAAAAATCAATTAATAATATGACTTATTTATATCAACTGAGCATTTGCTAGGAGCCAAAAGGATTGGACCTCACGAGTAGGTGTTACTATATTACAAATACGGATGCTGGTTCAGAGAGAAACGAAGCATCCTGATAGAGGTGTAGGCCCGGGCCCCAAGTACTTATAATGGGGTGGGAGAGAAACTGGAGGTGATTATGCCCACAGGTGCTATAATGGACTTATGCACAGGATGGCACGAGACCACAGCCTCTTAGTGGAACATATAGCAAGGTGAAGGTATGGAGAGGTTTCCAAAAAGAAAGGGTGAATTGGAGACTGTAGGAGAGCAAAGGTTAGGAAGTAAGAGGGAGCATGGCTACTGGTTAACTACAGAGGGAGGAGTTCATGGTGGCTAAAAGCAAATACCTAGGAATAATTCTAACCAAGCATATAAAGAACTTGCATGCAGAAAACTACAAGACATTGCTAAAAGATAGGAAGGACTTAATAAATGTAAAGACATTCTGTGTCCATGGATCTGGACACTAATATTGCTAAGATGCCAAAGAAGTCTCCTCAACAAATTGTGCTGGGAAAATAAAAGAAAGAAGCTGGACCCCTACACCTTCTACCATTTACAAAATGGATCAAAATGGATCCAAGAGTCAGAACTATCTAAAAAATAATGTTCTAGAAATTTTAGAATATCTAAAAGAAAACATAGGAAGCATTTTCAGGAGCATCGTTTCTTTATGAAGGTTTCTTTACACTCAAAGCAACAAAAGAAAAAATTAGAGGTGATCATCAGCGCAAGACACGCCCTCAGCAGTGGCGAATAAAAGGACAAATCCCATTTGCTTGGAACTCTGAAGAACCATAGAGACTGGAGAAGGAAATGTGGGAACCCAGGCAGTCGATGCCTGGTCAGGCCCTCAACCTTACATTGGCTACCAAGTTTTTCAAGTCAGTCAGTGGGTTGAGACATCAACTTATTGGATCATGGCTGCCTGAATATGGGAAACAATCTAACATGTTAGACACTAATATATTGAAAATTTACAGGCGCACACACACACACACACACACACACACGAAAAAAATATGCTTCCTCACCTGTGCCATCAGTCCTTTGTTTAGCGATCGTGTTTTTTGACCTATCTGAAAAAAAGATAGTGTTCGTCTGGGCAAAAAAGTCAATCCCAGGAAAAGAAGAAAGACTTCCCATCACAGGAACAATGACATCTTCATCGGCAGAGGGGTTGAACGGAACCCCACGAACAGACATTTCAGATGAAACCAATAGGAACTTCTTAACAGCTGCAGGAAAAAGGACACAGCACAGTCAGCCACAAACATGGTTCTTGCATCCCTTCTCCAATTTCCAGAAGGGTAGGCCAGAGAAGAATGAAAGAAATAGGAAATTAGTTCACTATCGATATACATATATATTATAGATGATATTTATTCTTACATATATTTTTGTATATTACAGACATAATTATAATAGTTACAAAACATCCTACTTTTTTGGGGGGGTTGCTTCTTAATTATTTCTATAGAACATTGGTCCAATAACATAAAAATAGAGAACAGCAGCTAGGAATTTATCTCATTCAATGTTCAGAGATAAAACTATTAAACACTCTTTCCATTATTTTCTGTATATAAGCCCTTTGTTTTGTTTTTGTTTTTGTTTTTTTGTTTTTTGGGGTTTTTTTTTTATATAAGCCCTTTTTCATTTTGAAATCTGATGGCAATCTATTTCTGGCATTGTTCCAAGCTATGCAGCATACTGCAACATAAGGACTCTTTCATTCACCTATTCTGTAACACTTCCAAAATACACCCAAGAGGCATAGTGAAGCCTGCAAAGCCCCAGCCACATGAACCTGCAGGGCCCAGGGCAGAAGAGGCATGCATATCCTTCCTGCCATCTCCCGCTGTCTGGTTCAACATGTTACTTTTTAATGAGGGTGATTTTATCTGAGTCAAGAAAGAGTCAGAACTTATTTATAAGCCAAAACAGCACAATGTGGGGTCATAAGGAGAGCTACAAATATATATTGTAGAAGAGCATTTAAGCATCAGCTAAGACCAAAGGAAATGGCTTAACTATGAGTAGATGTGTAGGCAACCCAATGGGAAGCAATGAAGGTGAGAATGAAACCAGGAACACAGGAGGACAGAGAAAATCTAATGAAAATGAGGAATTGAAAATGAGGTAAAAGGTGGAGAAGGCCGAATGCAAGAGCAGCAGATGCCTGGGTGGGGGGCAAGTAGACATGTACCCCAGGTGTGCCTGCCAGAAAGACAGTCCAAAACAGACTTCTTACCAATACAGCGACGATTATCCACATCCAGTTCAAAGCCAATAACACACTTGCAGCGGTAACCCAAACCATAATTATCTGTTGTATGGCTGAGAACACAGACCTGTTCACAACCTCCATTGTTAGATGCACATGGATTTCTAACTGGAGGGAAAAAAATGTATAAAAATCCATTCATTATGCAAGGCCACAGGTAAAATAAAGAGATATGGATCTGAAACTCATCAGAGACATCACTACCAATTATTGTTCACCTGCCCAGCTGTCTGCAATGGACCTCCCAATTTTATTGCTGCATTCATGCTGGTGGTGACACCAAAATTTCTTTTCTTAAGTGACACCAAACCCAGCTGGTGTGATGACAGATAAGCATAGTACAGAGAAAAAGAAAAAAATGGCTATGACACTACCTAAAATGGATAGTCCCAGTAGAATGAGGATAGGTGTTTGCTTTGCTTTGCTTGCTATTATATCCCCAGGAATGACATTACCTGGTTCATTGCACATGCCAACGAATATTTGTTAAAATGTTACATTTTCTCTAGATCTGGCATTTTAACTCTGAAATACATCAGTTTCTCCAGAAAGTTCATATGTGATGTCAATTTCAGAGAGTTTATCTCTGAATATTTGAGAATGCCACAGAAATCTCATGAGATTCCTCACAGCTTTGAGAAAACCTTTCTACCAAGTCCAGGACCAAGAATGGATACCATAGTTCTGTGGGCTTACCACGGGGCTGCCTGAAGGAATGGTAAACAGTCACTCCAAAGGGCTTCGCAGGAGACTGGTAGTACACCTGTGGATTGGTGTCATTGAATTTGTTTGCCTTCATCACTGCCATCTTTGTCCAATCAGTGAAGAACACATGCTCTTCGAACAGGCTTATTCCATAGGGATGAGG
>JAQZBX010032246.1:0-25941 GCA_029593785.1 Cabassous unicinctus | reverse complement strand
AAAAAAAAAACGTTATTCTTGTGGGGACGTGTTGGTGTGGGTGTGATATATTTATTAAATAATACACATGGGAAGCGGGTGTGGCTCAGTGGATAGAGCACCCGTTTACCATATGGGAGGCCCGGGTTCGCTTCCCGGGCGCCTCCTTGTGAGGGCAGGCCGGCTCGCGCGGCGCCGTGGGCTGATGCAGCAGGACCTCACAGCAAGGGGGAGATAAGAAGACATGCAGCGAATGGACACAGCAGCACAAGCAGCAAGGGGGGGATAAATAAATAAATAAATCTTTTAAAATAAATAAATAAATAATACACAGCACAGTGTGGACTTAGTAAGGGGTCGGTGGTTTTCACCTGACTGGCAGAGAGGTCTGTGGAACAAAAAATGTTAAGAACCCCTGTTTTATAATATATTCCTTTTTGCTTTGTATGATATATGGCAGTTAAGGCATTTTATTCGAGCGTTTCTTTCCTACCTACATGCCATATCCCTATATGGACGTGGCTGTAAACTGCCGCTGTGAAAATCATTGCTTTGTTCTCCACGTCATTTCCGTGAGTGCATCTTCTGCACCTGGGGTGCCACGTCTGACTGTGTGGGGTGTGCCCAGCTCCAGGGGGCTGGTGAGGCTGAGCCAAGACCCAGCCCAAACCCTGCCTGCCAGGCAGACTGTAGCCGCGTCAGCCGAAGGGGAGCAACTTCCACTGATGCACAGTGTGCTGTGATATCTTTCTTTAATTTAATTTCCCCTTTGAAAGAGCTGGAAGGTTTCATCAGACTGAATCTGTTTCCTCATCTACACTATTTAGTAAGGAAAGAGCACAAAAAGCTTACCCTCCAGTATGCCCTGTTACGCCAGCGTAACTGTCCTTGCCTTTTTGTCAATAGTGTTAGAAATGAGAGTTTGTAACCGAGAACATGTACCTTATAGGAAAAAAGGGCATTGAGCAAATGCCCTGGTACTTAGCACATCCTTGGCGGTGACATTACGAATACATGTGTATAAAACAGAAGTGGGGCAAGAATCGACAAATCCAATACACAAAACCAAGTAGAGTTGCTTTAACAATTTCCTTCTCCTTAAAAAAAACATCACCTATGGTGTTTCTTAATTCTAGGGGGAATAATGCGACTGGGAACGCATCACTGCCTCCCTGCAGCTCTCAGTCCTCAGAAGGTAAGCTGAGTTTTAGATGATGGAAGACTTACTACTAATATGTGTTTTTATGGAAAATTATTATTGAGTCGCTGTTTTTTGCTGTCATGGAGAGGGAAAGAATTTCAGGTTGAAACTGAAAAATATTCTGTGGGTCAGGTTATAAGAATCTCAACTAAGTTGAAAGGGAAAGAAATTCCCATTTCGAATTGTCAGGCCCGCTGTCTTCTCGTGGGTCTCCCGCAGGACTGGCCACGCGGTTCTGACCCATATCGTACGACCGTCAGTTGTCCGCCCGCCTGGCTCATGGCTGCACTGTGAGTTCTTCGAGAGCAAGAGGGTGCTTTGTCCTTTTGCTCTCCCTTACCGAGCATGGCTCCTGGTACACTGTGGCACTCAATACATATCTGTAGGGCAAATTAATAAAAAGCATTAAGGGTTTTTTTTTTATTATCTGTATTAAGTTTTTACCACATAAATGTATTAATGTGTTATGTGTATAATTAAAAATAAAAAGATTAGGACATTTTAAAAATGAAGTATTGCTCTGGCTTTACCATGGAGATTAGAGTGGGAAGAGGCTGTCTGTACTCAAGGTTTTCAGGCCGGGATTGTAACCTCAAATGACTTTCCAGACATTTGATTCCGATGGCCTCTTCCTAAGTATTTAGAAACAACGTGGGTTGTGTTTGTAGCTCTGGGAGGAGTTTTT
Source organism: Cabassous unicinctus (assembly GCA_029593785.1). Taxonomy (NCBI): domain Eukaryota; kingdom Metazoa; phylum Chordata; class Mammalia; order Cingulata; family Chlamyphoridae; genus Cabassous; species Cabassous unicinctus. The sequence continues at coordinate 24,076 of JAQZBX010032246.1, read as the reverse complement.
CTAACATTTCAGGATGCAGCTAGTCTGCTTTTGTTTTTCAAAGAGGAAAATAGGAAATGTATTTGGATTGAAAGAAAGATATTAACCACGGTTCCTTACTTTTTACGGCCCTTATGTGAATCTTTCCTTTTGTTATTGTTTAGAGCCCTCCACACAGTCTTGTCTCAGCATGCCAGGAATGTCTACTGGAACAGTACTTGGTGCTGGTTGTATCGGAACAGATATTGCAAATGAAATTCTGGATTTACAGAGGTAATGTTTTTTAAAAAAACTAAAAATAGTATATATAATGGAAGAGAAGGTCCCATTTACAGAAGCAACAACCAAAAAAATCCCAGAATAATTAGATCCAAAATTCACAAGTGTCCTGACCTGTATGGAAAAACAACAACACTTTAAAATGCTATGAATATACACAAAAGATGACTTGAGTAGCTTCCCAGATACAACTTGTTTTTCAGGGGGGAAGCCCAGTGTTGTAAGGATGTGTCACTGCCATGCATTTGTGGGTTTTTGGAATCTGACAAAATGATATTAACTATTGGGAAATAGCCAGGAAAATTGTGAAAAACAAAAGTAACAAATAAGACTAACCCTATCAGATATTTTAATATATTAATATATATTAAAAAGTTCAATCACTTGAACTTTTTGGTACAATCTACAAACAGAAAGACAGATCAATGGGAAAGAACAGGATTCAGAAATAGACTCAAATATGGATGTAGCTCAGTGGTTGAGTGCCTGCTTCCCATGTCTGAAGTCCTGGGTTCAATCCCCGGTACATCCTAAAAAAAAAAGTTTGGGGAACTGATGTGGCTTAAGCAGCTGAGCGCCTGCTTCCCACATGGGAGATCCTGGGTTCGGTCCCTGGTACTTCTTAAAAACAAAACAACAAACAACAAGCAAACAAATAAATAAACCAACTCGGGAGCCAATGTGGCTCAGTGGTTGAGCTGGCTTCCCACATACGAGGTCCCAGTTCAATCCCTGGCCCCAGTACCTCAAAAAAAAAAAGTAAGAAAGAAATAGACTCAAATATATATGGAAATAAATTTTATGGTAAAAATGGCATATTAAATCAGGGAGAAATAGAATGAACAGTAAATGGCATTGTGATAACTGAATAAACATTTGGGAAAAAGTATATAAAGCTAGATTCAAACATTTTTCCTTACATTAAAATTCCAGATGAATCAAACATTGCAAAGTAAAAAACAAAACTATCAAAGTATTTCAAGAACACAGGTTTGGATTTTTATAATCTTGGTTTGGGAAGTCCTTTCTAAACATCTCACAAAATTCAGAATTCATTAAGAAAAAGATTATAAATTCTATAAAAATTCAAAACTCAAGCATAACTATAACCATCATAACAGAGGAAGTGTAAATTATAAACTGAGGAAAATGTGTGTATTTCATGTGATAAAAAAAGGACTATCTTATTATATGGAGAGGTTTTATTATGCAATTAATAATAACTCAATAATTTAAAAATGATTGGACAGTGGACATGAGCAAAAAAATATATAAATGGTCAAGGAACTTGAAAAATTGCTCAACCCAATTCATTGGTAAGCAATATGCATATACAAAACAAAACAATAATGAGATACTTTTTTTACTTAGAAGATTGTCAAAGACTTGAAAGTTTAATAATAATGTTGGTAGCAGTGTGAGGAAACAGGCATTCTTAAAACTGTTTGCTGGAGTATAAATTGCTGCTCCACTTTGGAGTGAAATTAGACAACATCCATCAAAAATGTAAGTGTATATCATCTTAAACTAAGCAATTTTACCTCAGGAATAAATCTTCTCACACAATCATGCAAAGATATGTACATTAGTCAGTGTTCTCCAGAGAAACGAGCCAATAGGATATATGTAAATAAGAGATCTATTATAGGAATTGACTGTGGGATTTGAAGTCTGAATTCCTTAGGGCAGGCCGCAAGTTGGAAACTCCAATGAAGGTTTCCACAAATTCCCCAGGAGACGCTGGCTGAATCAGAGGTAGAAATTCTTCGTCCTGGCTGCTGAAATCATCCCTTGAAGGGCCTCCTTTAAGGCCTTCAGCTGATGGGGTGAGACTCCTCATTGCTGAGGTCAGTGTCCTTTGTTGATTGGAGATGCACCAGCCACAGAGGCAGTCAACTGCCTAATGATTAAGCCACAGGATGTCCTCACAGGATCCATCCGGCCAGTGCTTGCTTGACCATTGCTAAGTGAACAGGTGGTGGTTTTCAAACACGAGCCACAGAAGGGAAAGCCAGCCGAGCTGTTTGCATTGAATGTCCCAGAGAGGCCACCAGTTCTTTCATCTCTGAGTTTCCCTCCCTAATACATTCCATTCCTCTGTTTCAGTTTTCTTTCTCTGTAATTTCTTCTCAGCTGCCTTCTTGAGAATACATAGAGATATAATGTTATGTTTATGCCATTCTGTTCTCTGCACATGATTCACTTATTTTGTTCCTGGGGCTGACCTATTACAGTAAAATTGGACTATTTTCCACTTTTGGAAGTTGCAGAATGTTAGTAAATCTTTATTTCAATTATGCTGCTTATTGAATTGATGTGAGTACCTGTTTTAAACTGTTTGTTGTGTTGTTCTATTCCGTTCCCATGTGCTATATTAGTAAAAGTAACATGATTTCCCTAAGAGCTTTTACCTTGGAATTTTACTTTTCTGCTTACTGTGGAGTGTTTTCCAGCACTCCATAGTCAACTGTAACTCTGACACCCAAGTCAGTCTCATTGTGAAAACTGTTCAGATATTAAAGTTCTGCACTGAATTTCATCAGCAGATTATTATGAGTTCAGAAGAGAAAATTTCCTTCTAAAAATATATAAATAGAGTCCATGTCTTTATGTATCGCTTTTCAAAGGTTACAGGCGTCTTCATCCCTTGGTGACTCAAGTCCAACAGATTTAGTGGAAGACACTTCCCCTGGAAACTGCAGGAACGTAAGTACGCTCGTAAGTAAGAGTCGTCATGAAATAAACCAGCAGTGGAATTTGCTCATAGTGGGTCAGTTATGTCTCCGGGAAAAGAAGTCCCCCTGTAAGAAACGAACGAGGCAGCATAGAACAGGGGGTGGTAAAGAGTGACGCCTCTGGAATCCCGCCATCTGGGTCCAAGTTACTGCCTTGGAACCTCGGGCTTGTGCCTTACACTCTCTTTGCCTCAGTTTCCTCATCTGCACAACAGGGATGATAATAGCACCAAACTCTTAGAGCAGTGTGAGAATTAGCTGATTTAATACAAAAACAAACAGAAGCACTTAGTGCCTGGCAAACAGTAGGTAACTATTAATTTTCTTATTTTAATAGGTTCCACTTCAGTGGATTAATTGTACTTCTTTAATCACCTAAAGGGTCTGAGAAAAAACTTTAAGTAATATAAGCCACAAGATAAGTACTGTATACTATTTAATTCAATTGAATAAATACTGTTTGAAATCAAGCATTGTTGAGTATACAAAAATGACTAAGCATAATGACAAATATCTGAAAGACTTACATACAATATGATTCTAATGTACTACAGACAACAAAAAGCTCTAAAATAAGTATATAAACTAAGTGATACAAGAATATAGGAGAAAAGAGAAATTAAATTTGACCAGGGAGAAAGGGAACTTGAAAATACAAATATATTCTATTTTTATGCAAATATCAAAAGTCTCTTGGTCAACTCTCTATTCATTTCTTCTTAAATTTAGCAGGTGTTTATCGTTGCCCATTTTGTCCAGGCAGAATACTTGTAACAGGGACTTAAGTCTAAAATAAACATCTCCAAGTCGTGTATATTCTGTTGATAAAGTGCATCAGCTTAATAAGACACTGTAGGTAGACTATTCCTTGGAATTCTGATGAGCAACATTGACTGTTAAGTGGCTTGGCCTGTAGCAGTGCAGCGGCATAAGGACCTTCCAGTCCGCATCTGGGGTAACCTGGTCCCGCTCGGTGGCTCCTGCGCGTGGCCTCGGGCCGTGGCTTGGAAAGCAGATGACGCCGCGCGCAGCACGCCGGCCGTGAGCGTTTCCTGCGTGATCCAGACCTCCTCCCTGTGCTGGGCGCCTTCAGCCATGCTCGCCGAGAGTGCGGGCTCGGGTCAGGGGGCTTGGTGGGCATCCCGGCCCCGACCTGTAACGTGGCTTCCGCGGAGCCGTTCAGACACGAGCGCGAGGACGCGGGGAGCGCTTGGCGCCGCCGCTGCCACGTTGACGGTGGCGGGGGAGGCCGCTGCCCCGAGGGCCTCACTCCATTCAGGTGGGACCTCGCTAACCAGACCATTCTGTCTTTTTTAAGACGGCCGCCGAGGAGGTGACCCCACTAAGCCCTGAAATTGGGGGGCTGACGGCTGCGAGGCGAAACCACGGCACCGGCGCGCTGCACGCTAACGCCCCGCTCCTCGGTAAGCTCTCCAGCAACTACCCGCCTTTTTAGTTCTCCAGACACTCCCTGATCGTCTGTTTCAGGAATAGGCAGTTCTAGAGAAGCAGTTTTAAAACTTAGGTTTTCCGCCTTAGAATCCTAAGTAGAATAATCATGCTCCTGATTTAAAAATGTGTGTTACTAAATGACCTGTCATTGAGGATTCAGTTATCAGCAGAATCTGTCGTGGCTGTTGTTAAAATATGCACAATTTAAACGCACCCAAGTATTTATTCCAATTCCGAAGAATGTTTAAAGGCTAAGACCATATGCAGTTTAAGCTGCAGTCATTCCTTTTCAGGGATGCTTAGGCAGAGTCCAAATTAAATGACATGGTCTCCTAACACCCGTAACTGATGCTGCTCTGCTGGCAAAGTGTTCAAGAGAAGACAGGGCAGGAACGAGCTTCACGCACAGCCACGTAGTAAGCGTCTCAAATTCAGATACACTTGCAAAACCACCTCGAGCCCTTTGGTTAAACTTTGCTGTGTTTTAGCCTTAGTTTCTACTCTTCCTTCTGTCTACCCTAAATCCTATTTCCGGGTTCCTCCTCATTTCCATTTTCAGTTAAAAGTCTGCTTCCCTTCCTTTTATAAGAATGTTTCAGCATCTCAAAAGCAGTGCATTTGTCTCCGCCTTCCTGTTTCCAGGTGAAACGGAGTTTTTTCAAATTAAACTAAAGTTAAATTTTTCCTTCCAGGCCCTACACACACACACACACACACACACACACACACACACACACAGCAGCCCCCAGATTGCAGCTGTCTGGGAATCTACCATCGATCAGTGTCATTTTCTGTTTGAAAGTGCATAGACTAGCTTATTTCTGTGCAAGTAATTTGACAGCAGATTGTTATAAAAACAGGTGCCTCATTTAGAAGTAGAGCGGGCTTCTGCAGTGAAGACATACGCTTTGCCCTCAGAAACGCATGCCAGGGTTTTCTGGCCCTGCTTTGCCGTTTTGGACAATAATCACTTTTTAACTTGCAAGTGTGTGAAATGGACAGCTTTGCTTACAGGGCCTGTGTTGTCACTGACAGGTGACGGTGCCCCGCTGGATTTCGATGCCCTCTGTGACAATGACGACACAGCCATGGCTGCCTTCATGAACTACCTGGAAGCAGAAGGGGGTCTGGGAGACCCCGGGGACTTCACCGACATCCAGTGGACCCTCTAGCGTTTGACTTTTCTGACTGCAAAAATGAGACCCATTTTACAGCATTTCATTTTCAAAAACCATATGGTCTTCAGTACTGTATTAATATGCTCTTTATCTCACTCCTGCTAATAGTCTACCAGCTTTCATAGACTTGTACCTTACTCTCACAGGAGCATGGGGAAATAGGAGGTTTTGCTCTCGGTAGAACCTCTCAGTTTGTTACAGACCCTTTACTCAGAGAAATGGCTCAAAACCCACTAGTAGCTATATTTTTTGCTAAAATATTTTTAACCAAGAATATCACATACATATTGTTTTTGTTTCTTGAAGCAGTTTTTGAATTTGGATAATTTGATGTGTTGATGTTTTCCTTGTGTCTAAGATTCATTTATAATAGTAGATTTGTGTTATCTGGAACATTTCCATTCCTTGTGGATTTCATTCTTATTTGAGGATGGGGCTTATACGCTTTAAGAAAATGGTGAGTACTTGAGCGTTTAAAGGGACAGTGCAATTTACAGTCAGAATCACAGCTAAGCCTGTATTCCATCTTTGCAGACTTTGTTAAGAACAAAGCAAGTATATTTATGCTCAGTGGAGCATTTTGAGATGGATTTTAAGTGAGATGATTTCTTATTTAAAATTCAGGAAAAGAAGTTGAGAGAGTTTCACATTTGCTTTCAGAAAAGGAAGAGCCCTAGATGTTGGTGATTAACCTTTGCATATAAGATTTACTCTTAATATAACCACTCTAAATTTCCATCATAGATAGAATTGTGTTTTTTTTTTAATACTGAAAAGGTACTTAGCAATGGATTAGTCGTAGAGGAAGATTAAATGCCTTGTGGAAAGTCACACATTATTTTTGGAATGTTTGATGTTCATAAACCACATTTCTTTTGGTTTCACAGGTTAAATGGTTAAATAACTGACCCACAAACTAGTGATGGCCTTCTAGATTATTAGGCAATTACAGTTATTATTGCTGGTAACCAAATGTAGTGATATAAATGGTAAGTACCTTTTTAAAACCACAAGGCAATGATAATTAATATGAAAACTAATTATGTAGCTATAATTAAAATTTTGGAGAACATTTTTTAACTAGTAATTAATCCGTAGGTGGCTCAAATTGAGTGCAAGAATGAAGAATATTTAGAATGCTCTATCTCTACCTTTTTGAGGCTCAAACTTCCATAATACTGTAGGTTTTAATAGCGTTTTATACTTTACCGAGTGTGTACCCGTCTATTCTCACTCGTGCCTCACAAATGAAAGTGAGACAGGCTGGGAAACTGATGGGGCTCAGATTCAGTTTTCATTCTCTATATGATGCTCCACCCTAGTAGCACATTTCCCTCAGAGGCCCCCTTGCCAAAACAGAGCAGTTATTTTGACCCTGCATGATATTTTCCTAGGCTCTAGGTGGTAGATGAGGTGTTTCGTAGATGCGTTCGTGGCGAACATGCCAGCAGGCTGTAACCAAAGGCACCGGCACATCCTCCTCTGGAGCTGATCAGTGTTCGGGCAATGTCAGTGGGTCAGCACCACCTGACTCGAGAGTCACCCAGCTTTAGAATAAGCCAAAGAAACCCCGGAAGATGGGAATGGGTTTGCAGTAGCCTCAGCACTATGGTGAAGTCTAGGAAGTAGGAACGATTCCATTCACTACGTCAGGCAGAGGGGCCTGCCTGCCAGCGTAGCATTTTAGGGAGCTGCACCATAGCAGCTGGGACTTGACTCCAAAGAGGCTGCCCAAGCCATGGCAGCAGGGAGGTTGTGGTCGCTGGCCTCAGAAGCAGCAGGCAGATGCCCACGGTGTCAGGGTCTGGAGGCAGGCCAGTGCTGCCCTGCACAGTAGCAGCTTGTTCTCTCTGTAAGACGAGGGTTATTCCATAGACCAGGGTGCAGATGGCCAGTTGAGTGCCCTCTGCAGAGTTTGATCCTCTGTTAACCCACCATAATATTTTTCTATAGATCCTCTTGCCCTGAACCCAGAATCCAGTATTTGTTTGACTTGTGCATTATCTAATACCGTCATTCCCCCAAGTTAGTGTGTTCTTCAAAATGCCATCTATTAACATTTGATCTCTGTTAGGAGTGACAGATATTTTTCTGGCTTACACAATATTACTTTTTTCCTCCTACAAATTAATTTCATGCATTCTGGTAAAAATAATATACCTACAAGTTGAATGAAAGTACCCTAAGAAGAGTGCTCTGGGTCTTTTGTTTCTAACTCCAGGAGATTCTGCTCCAGTGATGAGCAGTGCAAGGGAGGAAGCACTCAGAATCAGGAGACTGCTGAGGCGCCATTCAGCCGTGCGACCTCAAGCAAGCCACTTCATGCTCTCTGTGCCTCAGTTTCCTCGTTTTTAAGAGAGCTGATCTCCAGCTCTGACTCTGATTCTTATCCACAGGACATTAGGCTCTAGAGCAGTGCTGTCCAGTAGGGTAGTCACTAGCTACATGTGGCTGCTCAGCATCTGAAATGTGGCTAAAACATTTGGGATGGGCTATAAATATAAAATACATGCCAGATTTTGAAGACTTAGTATAAAAAATTGTGAACTATAGATTCACAGTTTTACTTGGATTATGTGTTAAAATGATAATACTTTTAGACACATATGGGTCAAATGTAAAATTAATTTCTCCTATTCCCTTTTGCTTTCTTAATGTGGCTACTAGAAAATTTTAAATAACTTATGTGTCTCACCTTATATTTCTGTTGGACAGTGCTGCTCTAGAACATTTTTAAAGTGGATATTATTGAAGTAGACCAAAGCATAAGTATGATATTGACCTCTAAATACCTATTGTTTAAAGAACTGTTATTTGTTGATCCTTGACCCAGTGCACTCATGTAACTCTGACCCTCGACCCCTGTACCGAGTAAAAAACTTTTTTGAAATTAGTAACCCTTGGAAATGTTATCAGACATTTTATTACATGATAGCCTGAAGTCAAATAAAACTCGAGGTGTATATTGACACCATATGGTAATCATTAAATTTGGAAATCCACTGAGAAACAGAACAACAAAGAAGAAAATACAGAGTAGAGACTTTCAGTAAATACGTGGAATGAAAGGGAAGTGTTTGCTCACAGTGTCCAACAAGAAAAGGCTGTGCTGCCACGGTCTCTAGGAATGGCTGGAGGGTCGCGGCGTAGGGAATAGCCGGCGCCTGGCGCCTGGTGCCTGGCCCAGGTTCACCGTGTCGAGTTGCAGGTGTGCTGGCAGAGCCTCTACCCCTCCAGCCATCCTGGGCCCTGGACTTGGCGGCTCCGACCTGTCCAGCCGGGTGTTACAGCAGAGCAGGGCTGAGGTCTAGGTTACCAGCAGCCGTAGAAAAGCTGCTCTGTGGCCACTAGGTGCCACTTTTCCCTTTTAGTAGTGCTTCGTTTTCATTCCATTAGTAATCCAAGCTACATGGGGCCTGCGAGCGGCATTTATGACTCCTGTGCCTTGAACAAGTTTGCCTCAGGTAGTTCTGAGTGAAGCGCTCTCTGCGGGTTCTTGGAGTAATGTACCTGGTGTGGGTCATTTTATAGGGAATGCCAAGAAAGGTCTGGAAAGATCCTTGCCACACGCTACAAGAGCTTCGGCTTAGGGACCTGTCCAGGTGTGGCCCTTGGAAAGAAACCTGTTCAAACTGGAATATCCGTTCTGAGCTTGTTGCAGTTGGAAGTGTGTGTTGCATGTGTGTCGTTGTTCATACAGTCTTGAGCGCAGGTTTGTCTTTTATACAAGTTTTAGCTCTTTTCCAGTTCACTTGCTCTTGTCTGTATATTGGTATTTTTTAAACTTTGTGGTAAATAATGAAAAGAGTAAAATTAAACTATATTTTATAATAATTACTAGTTTGGAGTTTTTTTGTTTAGCATATTATACTTCCTACTAAAAAAGTGACCTTAACTGATTTCTCGTGTGAAAACACAGGTGATGGAAAAGCTGCAGAGTCCTCAGACCTCGGCCGAGAGTCCCTCGACCAGGTCTGCCAGCTGCCCCAGCGACCCAGTCTCAGGGCAAAGCCCACTGAGGATGTCCCTCTGGCCACGTCGCGCTCGCTGTGGTCAGCGCCGGCTGTGTGTCTGACTCCCTGGTGTCTCTCAGCCTTGCTTTTCTCTAAGCTGGGTTTGTGCTCAAGTAGACCCTCCCCCAGTGTCCTCAGAGGCTCCTGTGCTCTTACGCCTGTAGCCCTCGTGGAAACACGGCCCTGTGTCTTAGTGAGCCACCCCGTGTGCCTCGCTGGGTGTCTGTGGTCAGCAGGCTGCAGGGCACACTCGGCCAGGCTATGGTCACCTGCCCAGGCTGAGGGGTGGGCCGGGGGCGTCAGCCCCATTGGCAGCAGGAACTGAGAGGAGCACGGCTCCCGAGCTCACACTGACCCACAGGAAGGGCGCAGGTGGGAGCAGGCCGCATGACGTCCACCCCAGAGCCTGTGACAGAAAACCTGGCAGGAAACGGGAAGCGCCAGAGTGGAGCTGTAAGGATGGAGCGGAGTCAGGATAAAGGGGCCGCATCCCAGAGGTGAACCCCAGGCGGGAGAGGGTGAAATGAGCCAGCTTGCTGGCTGCGGTGCCTGTGGGGCCAGTTCTAGAAGTTAAGTGCTACAGGAAGGAAAACAGATTTGGGGTGGGAAATGCATCTGTTTTGGACAAATTGAATTTGTATGTGAGTTTGGAAGGTAGGAGAGGAATCTGAGTAGGGCAGCAGGCTTGAGCTCTTCGAGCCTCTGTTTCTTCATTCATAAAATAGTCGTAAGGATTCTTAATGCAGAGCTTTAGTGAGAATTAAGTTAGGTTATATACAGTGTTTGACCCATTGCTTGCCACTTAGTAATCATAATAATGATTATATATTAATTGATCGATAAGACCTACAGTGTGATAGTAAGTGTAGGGTGTTGATACCATGTAGAAGCTTCATCAATAAATTAGTAAAGCATTTCTGATGTAATATATGAGACAAAGCATAGTCTAAGAGTAATTTAAGCCTTCCAGAAGTTTAACTCAAGTAACAGTAAAAATCCATAAGCAATGTGACAGCGTAAGCAGTAAGAGGATCTAATTGAGTTTGGGTGTTCAGGAAGGCACGTGTAGAAACACAGAGTGGGTAAGTCCATTAGCTGAGGGGGTGCCACTGATACTTGAAAAGAACGCCCAGGTGGCTCCTAGTGATGCTGTTTGTCCCCGTTTAAGCATTTGCTCATCCTGAGCTGCGCTCTCAGGGAGATAAAAACAGCAAAGTCGGAGACCACAGTTCAGCGGGAAGACGATCATCAGAAAGCGTGCCCTCCCTGCTGGAAAGGTGCGTGAAAGTGCTGAGTGTGGGAGAGGCTGGGTTTAAGCTCCAGAGTTTGTGACTCAGATTGGGGGTGGGGCCAAGAAGGTGCTTTTCCAGCAGGTTCTCAGGTGCGGTGAATGCTGCTCCCAGAAGCACCGACGGCTACGTCTGCCAGCAAATGGACGCATCCGCAGACCTCTCATTTCTGGGTTTCTTTCCAGGGAAGCGGAGGCTCAGGGTGGAGGCAAATAGCACGTTCCTTCCCCTCCTCTTACATCGTTTTATTGCAATTTCGCAGATACTGTGTTTTTTCAAATGGAAGGTCTGCGCCAACCCTGCGTCAAGCAAGTCTGTCGGCGCCCTTTTTCCAACAGCATGAGCTCGCTTCGTGTCTCTGTCACGCTTTAATGGAGGTATGTACATTGTTTTTCAGACATAATGCTATTGTACACTTAATAGGCTGCAGTATAGAAATGTGACTTTTATGTGCACTGGGAAGCCAACAAATTCGTGTGACTGCTTTATTGAGGCATTCAGCTTATTGCGGGCGACCAAGCCACAGGATCTCCGAGGTACGCGACCTTTAGAGACATCCTTGAAGGGGAAAACTGTCAACAAATAGCCAACAGCCTGGGGCCAGAGGAAGGAATGGGGACTTGTGCGGGAGGGACCATGGAAGAGTTGTAGTTCGTGATGGCTGATGGTTTTCCTAGGATTGTGGGTTTACTCTGAGTCTCGACTCTTTCTTTTGGGGGCTCATTAGCAAGTCGTGTCACCCTTTCTACCCTTGCCACCTTTCTGGGTTAACACTCAGGCGCAAGTCTCTTTGCAGGGCCCCCTAAGAGGACGCTGCTCATGTGCTGAGAAAGGCAGTAGAGTTGTCTGAAATCATAGACAGCTGGTGGTTCTGTCCTCGGTTTTACAGTTTCTTCGACGCTCCAATCTGTTGACTGACCTTTAGGTGACATTTTCTGCAGTCACTACTGTCCAGGAAGAAATTGGATGCATTTTACCTTGGGAGTAGATATATCAAAATGTTTTAAAAGACAAAACTAAAATTGGAAACTTGGACTATGTACATGTACAACTTACTGGAACTCAAAAATCCCATTTAATACTTGGCTGAGTAAGCAGTGAGCCAAAAGGCTTCCCATTAGCAGAACTGACACCTAGACCAAGAGTTCACAGTTAACTGAAAACTAAATCGTTTGGGAGCCCATTGGGTTCTATGTGATTTAACAAACGTCAAGAAAAAAAGTTACAGTGCCTGAAATAGTCATTCTTGGGGGAAAAAAGATGGATATTAGAGATTATATGTAAAACAGATAAAATTCGTAATCATAGGTTTGGAAATATTCTTTTGTCTTTTTTCTAGGCCTTTGTATTCTGATGACTTCTTTTAAAAGTTAGAATCCTACTGTTTGTACATATTTATTAGTCTCATATTTTTGTACAAAAGTAACACGTATATTGGTTAAAAGTCAAATAGCATTTGAAGGCATACAGTTTTAAAAATAAAGCAGTCCCCACCTTACCCTAATTCTATTTTCCAGAGCAACAACTCATAACTGTTTTAGCTGAGCTTGGTGTTACGGCATCTACAGTAACGTTCCTAAACAACAAGCCTCTACTGCGTCGTCTTGGTTTGCCCAGACATTGAGGGTGTTTGGAAAGTTTTATTTACTGGGGGTGCTATGCCAGTTAACATCCCTCTACATAAATATGTTTGCACTGCAAATTCTGATTTTTGTCTCGGATGAACTTCTTGAAATGCCATTGCTGGATCAAAATTGCCTAACTGCCGTACAGAAAGTTTATACTGTATACAGCATTCTTTGAAATTCAGAATCTAATTTTTATATGGTTAAATTTGTCAGTCTTTTCTTAATTTCTTTGTTTGCTTGTATACCCAGAAAGAAAAACTTCTCCACCCCAGCATCAAATAAAAACACACTTGTATTTTCTTGGAGATGTCAGGTGGTTTCATAGTTTTACACTTTAGTCTTTGATCTCGCTGACATTTTGTCTGTAATGGTATTTCACCACAGAACCCTTTGTCACCTTATTCCTATAAAATACTATCATTAAAACAGGTCTCTGATAGTTCCTGTAGACTGATCATTTATAACATTGCTATCACTTCTCTGAAAAATGTTGTGAAAGTTAGCCTATTCTGTGTCTTATACATCTTGTGGAAGTTTGGTCTCCACAAGAATGTTTAATTTTTAAAAGTTAAAAAAAAAAGATGATCACATAGCCTTAAGCCAGCAACCAGAATTTTAAAAGTGTGAGGAGAAAGGAAATTCTGAATCACTGCCCAATTTTTCGTTTTTTTGTTTTTTTTTTTATGAGGTACCAGGCATTGAACCCAGGATCTCATACATGGGAAGCAGGCACTCAACCACTGAGCTACATCTCCTCCCACTATCCAATTTTGTTTAGTGATTATTTTAAACTGTAATGATTTTTAAAAATTGAATAAACAATGAAGGAGGATGTCATTATTGATAATCTGTTTTTTTAATATAAAGCAGGCATCATGGCTACTCAGGCCCCTGCCTACAGCCTGGCTTTTCTTTTATCTCTGGATTTGTTTAGGTGTTCACAGAGATAGTTTTGGTGAGCATTTATGAATAATTTGGTCCTTTCCAAGAGATTTCAAAAAAAAACTCGAGTCACTAAAAATCAGCAACAGCTGCTCTGACCAGTCAGGGTTGCATGACATCTTTGAGGCTTAATGTGTTTCCCTCTCAGATACGGGTGCTCACGGGAGCACCTGCTCAGAGAACCAAGCCTAGCCTGTCTTTTACAGAGTGACTGCGTGCGGTGCCGAACAGAAAGCGTTGGTTTCTTAAACATAACCTAACACCGAAACATAATTCATCAAAAATGAATGTAAAATTAGTCATTTGACTTCCTTAGCCAAGTTCCTTCACTCATTAGATGTTTTTTTAAAAAAAGCTTGAGGGGATGAGTGCCATTTTATGCTTACATGTTGCCGAAAGAGAAGTGAAGTGATAGTGTCCTTGTTTTTAATAGCGCTTTTGCCTGAGTCTCTTTTTTTTTTTTTCTTTTAAGTTAGGCCAGCAATTTATTAAGGTAGGGAGAGAAGAGAAATGGGAGAAAGTAGCAGATCACGGGTCCCCGGTAGAGGGAAAGGGGCTGGAAAGTGATAGAGAGGGCTGATTCATAGACTACAGTTTCCCATTACAGATGATAAATGCCCAGGTTTTACTTGCGTGTTGATGCGTGCAGGGGGGACACGGCGGGAGCAGGCCTGAGAACAGCAGCAGGGCCCAGAGCAAGAGGGGTCAGGGACGGAGCAGAAGGGAGCCTGGGTCTTTTTTCTGTTTCTTGGGATTTAAAGAGTCTGTAGAATTGACTTGCAGTTTGGGAGACTACTTTAAAAAAAAAAAGTATTTATTGGAAATTTTGCCATCACCTGATTAGCGTCAAGATGTTAATTGAAAAAGGGGGGTGGGGGGAAGCGTCACCTGGGTGCCTGTGTGAACTGTAAGCTCCTGGCTGCCTCCCGGACCTGCTCGCTCTGACACCTGTGCAGGGCCAGCAGCCTGTGCTAACAGGCCCTCCAGGTGGTTCCGCTACACGCTGCGGCAGGGGCTCTGAACCTTTTTTGTCCCACGGACCCCTTACTAAGTCCACACTGCACTGTGCATTATTTAATAAACATATCACACCCGCACCAACACGTCCCCAAAGAAGAATGCTTTTTTGAATGTCAGTTCAAGCTCACGGACCCCTGGTTAAGAGCCCTTCTCTCCAGTTCACGGCGGTGTTAGCTTGTCAGTCTTACCTCAACTCGTTGAGGCTTCTCCTTCTGTGATCTTGGTGATAATGGCATTTCCCCCCATTTGGGAGCAGGACACAGGGTCAGTTTTCCAAATACAACATCTAAAATGAGCAACCAGAAAATGACCCTCCCCTTATAGCAAAATAAAGTGCGGACGTTGTGTAGGTATTTTTAAAACACAAAAATAAAATTTGCCAGCATTTTCTGGAAAGCAAGCCAGCTAAAAGGATCCATTCTCTTTTGTCACTAGATTTAGGTGATTAGTCTATAAATAACAAGAGGGGGAAGAGTAAGATAAGAGTACAGCTACAAAGTTGACTAATAATATCTGTGGCAGCTTAAGAGAAAATCACGTGGCCGTTCCCCAGCTATGAAACTCAGTCCAAACGTGTATAAATAGAAAGAGGCAGTTTAAGTCCTCGAAGGGGAGGACGTCTTTGCTCTCGGGGTGGACGGGGGGCCCCAGCCGCGGGGCTGATTGTCTTAAACTGTAAGGGCATAAGGCTCTGTGAGCGCCGTGCTGCTGAGAGGAGCCCCCCTTCCGAAGGGCTCCCACAGCCGCGGGGCTGATTGTCTTAAACTGTAAGGGGCATAAGGCTCTGTGAGCGCCGTGCTGCTGAGAGGAGCCCCCCTTCCGAAGGGCTCCCACAGTCGCCTCCCTCTCACTGACCTTCACGTTGACCTTCACGCCAGTGTGCCCTGGACCGGAGCCGGGTTCCCTGGCCAGCCACATTTTTAAATCATGGGTAAAGTTTTCATTTGGGGGGATTTTGTGGTTTTCAGGTCACTGTTGACATTTTGGGCTGGATAACCCTTTGCTGCCATCCTGTGCGGTGGAAGACGTTTAGCAGCGTCCCTGCTCTCTGCCCAGGAAATGGCGATAGCAACGCTCCAACTGTGACAACCAGAAGTGTCCCCTGGGTGGGCTGGGGTGGCCCGATCGTCCTCCCCCCAAATTGAGAACCACTGGTCTCTCAAGAGATTGTCTGTTTTATTAAAAATTTAATTTAAAATTCCTCCCCCCGTTCTTTAGCTCAATAAGACCGCCAGTCCCCTGGGGGCTCTCATTTCCCACATTCTCCTCCTCTCTCGCCCTCCTACATGCACACACGCGCCTCTTCCCTTCCCTCCCTACCCAGACTGGTCCTCGGTTCATTTGCTCTTTGTCCCTGTTCTCAGCTCCGCGGCCCCCTGGGCTTCGGCTTCACTCACTCCAGGAAATCGCAGCTCTGCGTGCTTTCAGCTCTCGTGACCCTCCTCCTAGTCTAGGGCTGCCAAGTACGGCCTGAGAAAACCTTGGGTCCGCGCAAATTCACGGTCACTCCGACGTGCCGCAGTGAGGCAGCGTGAGGCTCCGTTGGTTTAGTTTTTGTTTTTGTTTTGTTTTCTTGGTCTGGATGAGTTTATCGTCATTCCTATATTTCATAGAAAAGGAATGTAGCAAATGTGCCAGGGTTGTGTGGATTAGAAAATCCCGGTTTGCGCACGTTGCCGCGTTCGTTTCTCAGGGCAGCAGCTGCATGTGTCTGACGCCCCTTTGCAGGCGCAGCCCTGGGCCCACGGGGTGTGGCCCATGGGGCAGCTCCGTGTTCTTGTTTCCCTTTACCCACCTCAGTCTTTTCCATCCTCGCCCTGGGTGGGGGGCTAACAACGCACGTTGAAGAGGTGATTGATGTTAACCCCTCCAAAAAATAGGTGGTGCTTTTCCTTGCTTTTGCCTTATTAATACTGCACTCTGAAGAATGAGAAGGGGGTAGGGGGTGGGCATAATCACAGAGAACCGTAAAGAACCGTCAACCGAATGGATCCACCTCTTCCCGCCAGAATGGAGGCAGGAACATTCCTCTCCCCAGCCCTGACCATGAGGGGAAGGTTCCAGATGGATCTAGCTGGAGGGGAGAATGGTAGGCAAGCGGAGAGCGGGCAGGGAAGCTTGAGCTTCTGGATGCCTGCGGTTGACTGCGTGAACTTATAGTGACCAGAGGGGCCAGGGCAAGCTCTGCACCGTCTCCTGAAGCCCAGCGTGTTCCTGGTGAGCTCGCCAAGAATCACTGCGAGGTCCTCCTGCAGGGGCTGTGTCCACCTGCCCCTCGGGCCCCGTGGGGCGTGACAGTAAAGCTGCACATGTCTTGAAAGCCCCTCGTCCTGCTCACTCTCCGGTAACAGCTGTTTCAGACCTTTCCTGTGCTCCTCAAGCTTTCTAGGTCATTTCTTCCTCCCTGTTCACAAAAGATGACCTTACCTGCCGCTCCACCATGAAAGTAAAGCGGCATCCTCTTCTTTCATCTAGTCAGGATTATTTGTGGGTTGATTAACTGAAAAGGTTTATTGAAACAAGGAATCAAGAAAAAAAGTGATACATATATGCCCTGAACATTCTCACTTAAAACAGAAGTGTGCATCCATTTGTCAACCTTTTGAGGTCGTGCCAAGGCCTTTTCTTTGAGTGCGGGGCTGCGTTACCTGGGGGTTTGCAAAAACCACTCCAATGATTTTTCATCTGTGATGCCCACTTGGAACTCTTCACATGAAGCAACATGAGTGCAAAGTACTAGATTTTTGATTTGTAGTTTTTTTTATCCAAACTCTTACTATTGTTTTGCCCACCCCTGATTGGACCCCCTCCAAAAAAAGTAGCAACTTCAACTTGTAAAGTTTTTCCAAAGCTTAATTTTCATGAAAACAATTTTTATTTTAAGCTATCACTCCATCACTTTACATTATCAAACAATAAAATGGCATGAGCAAGTCCGAAGGGAAGAGGGCTCATTAGGGGAGAAATCCTAACTCGGCGTCCTCCCGCCAGACCTGCCAGTCCACCTGTGCGCACAGCCGTCCCTTCCCGCCTCCTGGCGAGCAGAAGGCGCCTTTCCTTCACTTGCCTGGACCTGCCTCCCAGCACCGCAGGGCCCTAGTCTGGCTGCCTCTTGCATCTTCCACATCGCCCTGCTTTTCTGCCCCCTCCCCTCGGCATTTCCGCTTGCCCTCTCGCTTCCGTCGCAGCACTGGGCACCGCCGCACTTCCTCCTCTCCTTCCGCTCCTCCAGGCTGCCGTCTCCCTGCGCCCTCTCTCCACCTCCACCGTCCATTTCTCTAGTATTCCTCACTGCAGACCATTCCTCCCTTTCTTGAATCTTCCTTCCTCAACCTCTTTGACGCCTCACTCTGGTTTTTCTCTCAACTCCTGGCCATTCAAAGGTTGGGATGCCTTAAGGCTAAGGCCTAGGCATTCTTTCCACTCTGTTTTATGTGATTTCACCCACTTCAGTAGCGTCATCATCACCCAGTTGCTTATGACTCTCAGGACTGAAACCATCCCCAACCCTTCTCCTTAGCTTCAGAACTACATGTCCAGCAAGCTGGTGGTCATGCCTGCTTGTATGTCCCACAGGGACCTTGTTCTCAGAACGTCCAAAGTGCAGCTCACTTTGTGCCCCCCCCCCACTCGGCTTTTCCTCTGGCGTTCCTTATCTCCGTGAAGCACACCAGCATTTATCAGTTTTCCAAGCCAGAGACCTGGAGGATACTGTGGAATTGTCTTTCTCCTCACTCTACAACTAATTAGCCACATCATTCATTCAGCAAATATTTATATCACTTCTTTATAGGGTGGCCAGATTTAACAAATAAACATACAGAATGCCCAGTTAAATCTGAATTTAAACAAACACTGAATAAGGTCTTGGTGTAAGTATGTCCTGTGTAATGTTTGGGAGCATGCTTATGCTAAAAATTACGTGCTGTTTATCCAGAATTTAACTGGGCATCCTGTACTTTATCTGGCAACCCTTTTATGGGTATTGAATTTCAATTATGTCCTTGCCTCAGTTCAAAAAAGGAAACAAACACAATTTCTAAAGTGATAACAGGGAAGTGGGTGTGTCTCAATCGATGGAGCTCCCGTTTACCATGTGGGAGGCCCCGGGTTCGCTTCCTGGGGCCTCCTTGTGAGGGCAGGCCAGCCCGCGCGGCGCGGTGGGCTGATGCAGCAAGACCTCACAGCAGGAAGCGGGTGTGTCTCAATCGATGGAGCTCCCATTTACCATGTGGGAGGCCCCGGGTTCGCTTCCTGGGGCCTCCTTGTGAGGGCAGGCCGGCCCGCACAGCTTTGTGGGCTGGTGCAGCAAGACCTCACAGCAAGGGGGAGATAAGCAGACATGGAGAAGACACACAGCGAATGGACACAGCAACACAAGCAGCAAGGGGGGATAAATAAATAAATCTTAAAAAAAATAAAGTGATAACAGGAGACACAAGCTATCTAAGCCCAGATTGTTGTAACTACAGATTGTTCAGACCATGTGTTCCAAGGTGAGACCATAGAGATGTATTCTACAGTGACTCCACTCAGACCCGTGTTCAACAAGAAAGCCTCATGTGGTTCATAGAGCAGACCGAAGCCTGCCCAGACCTCACTCCCTCCCTGATAGCACCCAGCAAAGCCCCCCCAGCCCCCCCTCCCTGATAGTGCCCCGCAAAGTCCCCCAGCCTCCCACCTCCCTGACAGCACCCAGCAAAGCACCCCCCCAGCCCCCCACCTCCCTGATAGTGCCCCACAAAGCCCCGCAGCCTCCCACTCTGAGACACTGCTGGACACTGATGAGACGGTGTCCGCCCTTGCTCAGAAGGTTTTATAAAACTTGCAGTTTCGCTGGTGGGTGCTGTGGAGGCTTCTCCAGCACCGCCTGCTTCCTGACTGGTGAACTAGTCTGTTTCAGCCCTCCTCTTCTCCCCCTAGTCCGGTGCTCAGACATTAGCTGCGTCCCTGTCCCTGG
Source organism: Cabassous unicinctus (assembly GCA_029593785.1). Taxonomy (NCBI): domain Eukaryota; kingdom Metazoa; phylum Chordata; class Mammalia; order Cingulata; family Chlamyphoridae; genus Cabassous; species Cabassous unicinctus. The sequence goes on along the minus strand of JAQZBX010032246.1, from coordinate 4,601 downwards.
GGGCTGTTGAAGCACCCACGGCTGGCCCACCCAGCTTCCTTAGTGGCCTGGGCGAGGCTCGGGAATTGGCATTTCTGACACAGCTGCAGGTGGCCCTTATGCCCCGGGCTCCAGGGAGAACCACTGATCTGCACACCTGCCAGGTGCTCGTCCTGCCATTGCTAGGAGAGAGGTGAGAATTAAGGCACCTTAATGAGTGGCCACCTGCGAGCTTGTGATCTCAGGTAAGTATCGCTTGACCTGAAGCGCCTTCTGGAGTCCGCGCTAGCTCATCTGAAGCCTGCTCTGGGCTCGCTCCTGCTACTGCCCACTCCCGTCGCTGCAAGGGGAGAGCGGTGCTAGAGTCCCTAGACAGACCAGAGGACAAACCCAACTCTCAGCCCTGGTCTTCGCATAAACAGCGCTCGCTTTGTGCTTTCCATACTTTATCTGTGTAAGGGGCAAAGTCGCCCATCACCCGATGCACGCTTCTGAAAAAGGAAAATGACAAACGTGTTGTCAAGCTTCCTCAATTTTAGAGAACTCTGCAAAAATGTTATTACACTTAATTTCAAATAAGACTGGAAACTGCTTATTGAGGGTAAGAGACTGACCTGGGAACAATGAGGCTGGTCTTCCAGCTTTACCTTCCTAGAATTTTTTTTTTTTTTTTTTTTTTTTTTGCATAGAGGAAGTTTGGTTGAAAGTTTACTGTGCTTCTGCGTGAGTTAAATGTAATGCCAGTGGATTTATAGGGTTAGTTGTCATCTGCTCCCCTGGAGGGGGAATACGTGAAATTCCTTAAACAAGCCAGCTGAATGGTCCCTGCTAGCCCTGCTCGCCGCTTCTTGTGCGCGGTGATAGCATTGCTCTGGCTGTTTCTGCTCCTGGTGCAGCAGGGTGGCGGCTCTTCAGAGCCACCTCTCCCCTTGCAGGACACAGAGGGGCCTGGGCCCACCGCTGTGGCTTAACTGCCAGCCCCCGGGTCTGCGCTCTCCAGCCAAGCCACTCCCTCAGGAGCCGGACAAGCCGCCTCTGCCCAGCAGCCCCTCGGGCCAGTCCTTGCAGATGCAGGGAAGCTAGTCTGCGGGCCACACAGGGTGCAGCGTGCGCCCAGGGGCAGCCTGGAGGCCGCTGCCCCGGTGGCCTGTGCGTCCCCCGAGCCCCGAGCCCTGGGCCCCGGCCCTGGCTAGGCCTCGCCTCGCTCGGGTGGCCGGCAGCGCCCTCCCCGCTGCCTCTGCCAGGCCACCCTCGCTGGCCCTTGATGAGTGGACGTCGTCAGCTGGCCGGGGCCTCGTGCTGGCGCCTCGTGGCCCCGAGGCGGCCGCCCAGGCCTGCTGCTTCCCCGTGTGAACGAGCGCCAAGCTGCGCCGGGGCTCCCGGGAGCCCGCCCTGCGGGCCTGGCAGCTAACTGCGCGGGGCCTCAGAGGAGGCTGTGAGCCTGGAGCAGACGCTCACTGCCCGGCGTGGTGACGCTGCTCAGTGGAGAGGCCAGGGCTGGCCAGGGCGCGCTGGGCTGCACGGGTGGTTCCTCCTCAGTTAGAAACCTCACTCCAGGCAAATTCGCCCGACATAGAAAAGTAAATAAAGGCACCAGCTAGTAAGGTAAAATGGCTAATCCTTTCAGGGGCTGGCTCTGGGCCTCTTAGCGTCAGTGGCTTCTGAAGGTGAGGCCACAGGACACTCAGTGTGGGAGTTCATCCTCTGGGGAAAGAACTGCTGCCCTGGATAAGTCCTTGGGAAAGCAAAAGAGGAATTTTAGAATCTTTATGAGAATTCCAGATTTTGATGCACTTTATAACTTGACAAGCTGAAGCTCTCGTGCGTCTTTTCTCATGTGAATAATGGAGAAATACAGATTTACTCGTCATATTGTTTACTGTTGTAGACAGTTATTTATCGTTTACTTCTCCTCCTCCTGAAATTCCAGGTTCCCCAGCCCCCCCGCCCTCGTTCTCGGCTTTCCCTGCTAGAGCCCCCCGGACCTGCCTTCCTGACACAGTCCTTAGCAGGAGCTTCCTTCCCAGGTTAAAGTGGCCACAACCACCCCTCTTGCAGGGAACCTTTGTGGGCTGGCAGAAATTAGATGCAATAAATTCAGATACATGCAAGAGGTCGTAGCTGATATGATACTGTTCCAGGAGTAATTTTGGAAGGACCTGTTCCTTAATTCTAGAGAGGAATGAAACTTGAGTAGAAGGATTGAGTGCAGAGGGGCGGGGCGGCTTATCAGGGGAGAAGGGTAAGGAAGGCGTGCCTTCACATCGCAGGATCTCCTACTCCAGAAACCCAGGAACGAAGCTCAGCTTCCTGCGTAGGTCCCTGTCGTGAAATACGCCCTGTGACGTCTGCTGCGAGCTCAGAGCATGCGAGACCACAGCCCAGGCTTCCTGGGGTCCCCCTGAGCATTGCCAGCTGCTTCTCACTGCTGGGGAGAGACATCTGAGGGCTGGTCCAGGTTCTCAGCCGGATGGGATTCTGGTTAGAGCCGCCTTGCAGCCACGCTGCGGTGGGAGCTGGTTGAACGGGAGGCCAAAGGCAGGCGCGATTCCTTGGGGGTGGGGGGGTTGAGTATTGTCTATTGTTTAAAAGTTTATGATTAGGAACTGACCTGGGCCTCCTTGGATAACAGCCGCTGCCCCGTTCCATCCGGGGGAATAACACAACGGTTGTTTCAGTGGCTTTGTACGTAGCCCATAGCTCTGTAAATTGACACCTTGGATTGAAGCCCAGCTAGAGAATGGAACATTCTGTGTATATTCCCTGAAAAACCATCACATGGCTTCGACATGAAAGCAGCAAGGCGGACTCTGGCAGCTCCCCAAGCTGCAGAATTCCAGAAATGCCTGTGGCTCCACCAAAACGCTCCGTCTGAACAACTGGAGATGGAAAGAGCGGCTGGTTTTTGGCCTCTCCTTCCCTCAGATTTCCCCTGAGCTGCTCTGAGCCTGCTGATTGACCCCCTGGCTCACTCCCGGGAGCTGCCTTTAAGCAGGGGGTGGCAGACGTTTCGTGAATCAAGAGAAAAGCGTGCCTTTCTCTAGCTAATTAACTGTAGTTTTAGTTTACTTTTAAAAGCCACACGATTTTCCCCCTGATTAGAAGAGTTACCAAACTCATTGCAAAAAACACTGGAAAATGCAGATAAGCAATGAAAGGAGCAAATGACAAAAATCAAGTATAATCCCATCGTTTGGATATAGACATTGTTGATGTTTTTCTTCTAGTTTTTCTCTCTGAATAAATACAAATAGAACACAGTTTAACTGGCTTCCTGTTTTGCATACTGCCCTATTTCCAGTTGACAATATAGTCAGAATATTTTGTCATGACATCACATAGCTTTCACACCACCACTTTTAATGGCTGCTTTGCCTTCCATTATCAGAATCATCGTAGCCAATTACCTACTGGTGAGATTCCACATCATTTCTAGGGATGACACTCAAAATGAATAGAAAAGACTTAATAGGCAGCGGGACACGGGCCAGACAACAGAACCACCAGCTGGTCGGCGCAGAGCTGGGCTCTGGCGGCCGGGCCCTGCAGGCTCCAACCTTCTAGCTCTGGGGTGGCAGGGACTTGGGGGGGGTGGGCCGCAGGCGGTAGGAGGGTGCAGGGACTTGGGGGGGCCGCAGGCGGCAGGAGGGTGCAGGGACTTGGGGGGGCCGCAGGCGGTAGGAGGGTGCAGGGACTTGGGGGGGCCGCAGGCGGCAGGAGGGTGCTCGGGAAGGAGAGCTTCAAGCAGCAGCAATTCATCAACAGCAACAAAAGCATTTCCATATGTCATATTGGTTCAAATTTTCTGAATATTAGAATATTTATCAACATTATAAATAGAACACCCTCAACATCTTTGTGGAGATATCATATCTTTGCACAGTTCTCTGATTATTTTCTTAAGATACATTCATAGATGCACATATCTGGGGTCAAAAAATATGCTACATTTGTAGGGCTTTTGATAGATAATTCCAAACTGGCTATTTTGGGGTGGTTGAGTTTAACATTTTGTTGTATCACAAATCTAAAGTTAATTACATGCTTTAAATTTTAAGAAGTGTGACTTTTTTGCTCATCTGTGGAATGGAGATGATAATAGTGCCTGTATCATAAGACTGTTTTGAGGATTGAGTACTCGTAAGATGTTTAGAAGAGTGACTGGTACATAATAAATGCTCCGGAGCTCTAGCTGTGATTATTGTTGTTTCAAGCCCTTTAAAGAACAAGCCCACAAGAAATCTCACGATAACTCTAAACCTAAAATAAAAGCTATTTCTGTATAATGTAGGTTTGATTTATTTCATGCACTTGTTAATTATTTTCCTATGTTCCTAGGTTGAAATATCACTTACTCAAGAGGGTAAGTCAGCAGGACATGGGACCCGGCTTTTAACTTTTTATCAATTTTGTATAGATGCCTCGCTGACTCCTTTCCCACCCTCAGGTGACAACCAGTCAAGGACAGATCTGTCCATTGAATTCTCCCTCCTGCTTCTGGATCGGGCCAGACAAGGAGCCTCGCTGCTCCCGTCCCCCTCCCAGGAGCCTCGCTGCGGCCAGCGTGGTGTGCTGACCCAGCTTTTGTACCCAGGTCGCTTTCCACGTGGGGCGGCGTGCCC
>JAQZBX010032245.1:0-25950 GCA_029593785.1 Cabassous unicinctus | reverse complement strand
ATGTGAATGATAATGTGTTGGCAATACAACTACTGTTTAGAACATCCTTATGCCACTCTTGTGCAATTTGACAAATAAAAGTTATCTGAATTAGAAGCATGCAATCATGTGTGTTGGAATACATCAAAATTATAAATACTTTTTTTCCATATCTTAGGAGAAAAATCCATTAATTTGCAGCTTTCCAGGATTTATTCAAGATAACAAGAATAATTCTTTGAGTTTGGCCTGGTGCAATCGGATCTAATAGGTGACAATTGCTGTGTTCAGTAATAGAATAAATGATCAACATGATTATTGATAGGAATGTTCACCCGCAGGCATTATGGGACAACAAGATCCTTCTGCCATGACTATTTTCTTCAAGGATCCAAGTACTAATAAAAAATTGCTCCAGACACATTAATCAAAAAGGAAAGTTTTTAAGGAGTTTATTTTTGAGGTTTATTGTTGCTCTTCTCAGTGAATTGATAATCTTAATTGGATATGTTTGGAATTGATCCAAATTCTTATTTGGGAATTGAATTGTTTTAGTGATTAAACAAAGTAACTGAGGTTACCACCCTATTCAATAAGATATATTTTTGGCATGTAATTAATTATAATCTCATTGTAAATCCTTTTGATTAAAAGATTAATGAGGATTCTTTGCTTTGATTGTGCTACTCATTTGTTTTTTTAATTAAAATTAAAATAATAGATCACTGTAGAACATTGGTACTTATTCATTTAAAAAGAGTTTATTTTTGAGTCAAAAGCAATGAATTTGACATTACTTCATTATTCTGCTATATTGTATAGAGAAGATGCATAGGGATTATATAATTTGTCACAATTCTTTTCTCTTATCAATGTTGGTTCTTTTGTTTCAGTTTTTAAAATATGGTCAAACTCTATAGCTTTGTCTTCAAACATTAATGAATCTTTTATTAATTTTCTTGATTGTAATTTTTATTTACACAAACGCACATGATTAAAAGGAAACTCTTTTAATAAGATGGTTGATATTTATTATTCCTCAGTCCCAGATTAAGAGTCATTGCAAGTTATCCATAGTATTTCACTATTAAATAACTAAAATGAATGATTTTATGTATTTTCTCACACTTAGTTACCATTCTATCTAGCAGCCTGTAACTCTTATGCAATGATTATTTTCATAAACTTCAAGAAGGATAATGTTAGAAATTAGAGTTATAAATTACACAGTTGGTTGTTATTATGGGGATTACAGATTTTAATGTATTACATATTTGCTAAATATAGAAATTATTTAGGGTGTATTACTAATTTTAACATTTCTTGTATAGAATTAATAAAAAATAACATATAAGAAAATCATCCACTCATTCTTAGAAATAGAAGTCACATAAATAAAGTACAAAGTGATGCTGATTTTCTGAAGCATATACTACTATATATCATATATGAAAAGAATAATTTTGAGATTATTTCAATATCATGTTGTCATAAGATTAGCCCCTTAGCCAGCCCTTACAAAATGGATCTAGTAGAGATCAGGTTGTGCTGATGGTGAATTTTGAGAAACTTGTAGTTGAGGGACCATAAAAATAAACCTGCTCTCTGCCCCTTGGCAACTTGATAGAGCCAATAAAAAGTAAAGGGGAAGACACTGAAACGAACGTTAAAGACCACATTGGGTTAAGAACCTAAGAGGGGAAGAGGTGTCAAACTACTGCGTAAGGAGATAAAGTTAAAATGTGGGAATTTGTTCACCTTGGTATTCAGCAGAACTTGCATTGAATTTTAGAATGAAGCAGGGTCAGTCCAGAAGGAATTTGAAGCCCAAGAGGTTGGAAGAGCTTTTAACTCTGACCTTCCTGTTCTTAGCTAATGTATCTCCTGTCCTTGATGGTCAAAACAGAGGGAAAAGTTCCCTTCCTTCCACCCCAGGCAGAGCTCTACCTGCTGTTTTCCATTTCTCACAGGAGGCCTGGGTTAAGTCTAACGATGAAACAAATTAAATAACGTGTTAATTTTTACAGATGTAATAATTTTTTTATAGGTGATTCATGAAGATGAATCTTAAATGTTGAATTGTCTGTCAATGAGGAAGGTAGAATAATATCAGGACGACCCTAAACTATTTAAATAGTTACATATTCACACTCTGGAGGTACTCTCCAGATTTGAGTGTGGCATGAGAAGTGTTTTCCCACCTGAGAAGGATCTTTGTTGTCTTGTACCATTGTGACTTCTTTTTTTTTCTTTTAAAAGTTTATTTCAACTTAACTATGTTTACAGAAATATACTCATGTTGGTTAACAGAATGCAATTTAGGTTTAACTTATGCTATACAATTTGAAACAAAAACTTGATATGGTTTTAGATTAAAAAAAAAAAAAGGATTTGCACTCTGGTTTACTTTTCCTCTATTACAAATGTAAAAAATACCCTCCCTAAAGTGCTGCTATAGAAGACAACAAGAACAATGAGAAATTTACCTTCGGTTTGCTTCAGAAACATACATGTACTGCATTGTAAAATATTTAAAAATTGGTGCAACAAACAAAACATTATTGTAATGTTTCCATGCCAGCTTACAAAGTTCAGTAACTAATGGATGTGTATATGTTTGTGTGGAAGTAGTCTATGCACACACATGAAACTGTAAAAGCTATGTTATTTTATTAATATTGTATGTAGATTATAAATCTACCTAAATCAAGTATCAGATCATTCCTTAAATCTAAATTAATTTTATTAGCTCAGTTGATCTGCTGAGGTCTGCAAGTAAACTCGGCACACTGACCGTAGGTTTTTCTGATTTATACAGAAAAAGAAAAAAATTAAGTTTCATTCCCAGCTTTTCAGTTCAGAACTGATACTATACTATGTACAAAGACTTCCTTCCACAGTCAGCATTAATGGAGTGACATGCCATGTGTCTATCTGAGTTAAAATTTATATCAGCACCCATATGCAAAATATTCCCTAAAGTTCAAAGACCACATGATGTTAGAAATGCCTCAAAAATAAAAAAGCTTTTCTTGGAAAGACTAGAGAAGAATATCTACCTATAGTTATGTTACCGGATTTTGTCTAGGTTCTTGAATATGCTGCAGAAATGAATTCCTAGAGCACGTCAGGTTAGTTAGGACAGTAATTTATTACGGTAGGGAAAGAAGAGAAATGGGAGAAAATGATAGCTCATGGGTCCCTGGTAGAGAGTAAGGGGCTGAAGAATGATAGAGAGGGCTGATTTATAGACCATAATTTCCCATTATAGATTATAAATGCCCAGGTTTTACTTGCATGTTGTTACATGCAGGGGGGACACAGTGACAGCAGGGTGCAGAAGCCAAGAGGGGCTTGGGAGAGAGATTTGACCTTTCTGCTTGCTTTTTAAACCATTAATTATTCCACCCCTTTGCTAATGACAAGGGAAGAGTTCCAACTCTTTGCTGTTTTGATTGATTACCCCACCATCAATCCCCCAGGAGGGCCCAATTATAAAGCCCCTGGAGAATATCTGGGGCTTCTCCTGGGAATCTCTGGAAATCTCATTCTGGATGGCAGAAATCTCGCGAGGGTCTTCCAGCAGCCATCTTGGGGGTATCGATATCCACGTGGACTTCTTGACAGGTTCCAGATCCATCTATTTATTCCCTATTTTACTAGCCGGTTATAAGAAGTTATAAGAAGCCCCTTTTGAATTTTACTTCAATTAAAAAAAAGCACACAACAAAAGAACAACAAAAAAATAACAAAGTAAACCCTAAAGAAAGAAGAAGCTATGAAAAAGAGGAAAGATATAACAAAATATTTTGGAAAACCAATGTGAGCATAGGCTCAAAAGATAGTTAAAAGAGATGCATTTTCATAAGACTACCTAGGATTAGACTTACAATGTATTTTAGCATTTCAAGTTTTCACTAGTTATTAAACATCAATTTAAAATAATATTTTCATTTTTTGCTACTTTATTAAAATGGAAAATTTTGGCTTCAATTCTATCCAGGGTGTATGTGTTTGTTGGGGTAGGGAGAGGTGGGTGGACTTGAGAAAATAAAAGTTCCATGCAAATACCACATTTTTTAAATGGATGAACTCACAGATGAACCAGAAGTTCATATTACTACCATACTTTTCACTGATACAATTTTCAATTATTACAAATGCATGTCACTAATGTTCAGAACCTAATATAGGCCTGATAATCAACTCCTTGTGTAGAAGAAACCACTATAACTTCTTTGTCCTACTTAGTGCTCTCAGGGTCATACAATTTGTACAAATGTTGATTATGTGAAGTAAGCTCATATTCCTAACATCAGGAGAGGTACAAAATTGTCTAAATGGAATTTGATATTACCACATTCACGTTGCAGAATCTATTCCATTTGTCACACGTAAGAAATTTTCCAAACCAGTGCCTTAGGTGGGAACTAGACCTCAAACCAACTCTTAATATTAGATTTCAGAAAAAAAAAACTTTAAATGTACTCCTTCAATTTTAAATCTTCTGTTTCAATGGAAATTGAAAACTAAAGAGAAAAAAATTTAAATATATGGAAACATTATAATTTTAATATATATTGTTCTACAAGAAAGTAAAAGCCCCTTTAACCAGATTCAGTGAATGTTTACTGGGTCCCTTTTACATTGGGTTAAATTCTACAGCTGCTGCTATCAGGCAAGTTACTGAAATCTTAAATAAGATATTAAAAGTAATAGCTCAGCATCTTGTTTCTAAGCCAATTATCTACTTGTCTAGTGCTGTGGCCTCTTCATTATGCATGAAGGTTACCATAATGTTCACAAGGTTCTCATTTTTAGTGAGAAGTTAAGAAGAAAAGAGGGTCACACTCACTACAAAGGCATTTTCTTTGGTTCCAAAGTTCGGAAGTTACTTGAAGATAATTGGGATCCTGAATGTGGCCCAAAGAAATCTGTTTTGCCAATTATCTAGTTATCTAACTGGAATCTGATGCCCTAGTGAAAACTGAATTTCCTAAACTGTATAGTCTAAGACAGTTAAAATCATCCAGAACACATCACCAGTCTTACTCAGACATGATTCCTTCCTGCTTCACAAAGGCAGGATATTTTCTATTAATAGTACCCATTTAGGAACCTGCTCAACCACCATAGGATTTTCTAAGGCGTGGTTCATGTCTCTTGTTTAGAGACATGACTGCTAATGAAGTAAAAGAATATAGTATGAGGCAAAGCATAAACGGGATCATGGACCATGGCCTCAGATAAGGTTACCCTAATTAAGTCATTGAAGTGGGACATTAAATCTAAATTTATTTGTGCAAAATACATCATTTTGATTATTTTCTACTAGTGGTTAGGAAGGTCTCTTAATTTTAAGGATGAAACATAGCTCATCAGATCTTTCTTTTTTGAAAATCATTTTACCAGGAATGGAAATGATTAACTTCATCATTCCATTGTCCACCTATCCATTCATGTGTATTTGCATTCCTGCATAATGTAAGACATTTATGAAGGCTTACAGTGAAACATATTATCTGCCACTGTCTGGAAATATTAAAGTGAATCAAATACTTGCTCTCAAAATGCTTACAGTCTATATTTAGGAAATATTTGAGTGGCAGACATTGATTGTCTCTATAGCATCCAGTTCTCTTCTTTTATTCTTAATATTGGTTTAGAAAACCATGATGTTTTGGGGAAGCTGATTTTAAACTAATCCTCACATTCCATCTCTGGTTCTTTGTGGGCATGGGACCTAAGCTGTTTCAATCAGATAAAATCTCTGGAATTTATTTGTAATTCTGTTTATGGTGCTATCTTTCCTATTAAAATCCTTTATAATAGAAAAGATTTCATGGTGGAAAAACAGATGAGACATAGGTGATATCTAGGCTATAAACTAATACATTAGGTTACATGTATCATTAAGTTACCTAATAAAATGCACATTATACATTCTGGAACTTATTTTACTTATTGTGTTAAACCACAAGGATGGGGAGTGGATGTGGCTCAAGCAGTTGAGCAGCTGCTTCCCACATGGGAGAGTCAGGTTTGGTCCTCGGTGCCTCCTAAAAACAAAAACCAAACAACAAGAAAACAAATGAAAAAACCAACTCAGGGAAGCCAATGGTTGAGTGTGGACTTCCAATATAAGAAGTCCTAGGTTCAATCTCCGGCCCCAGTACCTAAAACAAAACCAACCAACCAACCAAACAGCAACAACAAAAAAACCACAAGGAGAAGGAATAGAAGTCATTTTGTCTTATTTTTTGCATTTGGAAAGAAACATGAATTAGGAAAAAAAAATAACAAACAAAATTTCCCTATGCATTCTTGTTAATAAAATCTGGGGCAACAAGTTGATGTAAATTCACTGATTAATCACAGGACAGGAATTCATAGCTTTATGAGTTACCAGAAAGATTAAATAAGGAAAAAAATGCCTTTAATCCAGTTGAGACGTCTAACTACCTGGTTGCAAATTCAGGAAAGGAAGAAGTAGAGGCGAAGGACCCAAGCAATATGGAACAATCTGTTGAATGGGTAAGTGAGAAATATAATAAGACTAAAAAGTTATTTAAAATTAAGATATCTTTCTTTTTTTTTTCTTCAAGAAAGTTCCACTAATCCTTTTATTTCTGGTGATGACTACTGCTTTTCAGGGCTGGAGTTACAACTTATATTTCACCCACATTGTCTCTGCTACTTGGAAAGTAACAGCATTCCTCTTGGTGGTAACTGACACAACTTACTTCATGTTCAGTAAGTTCTACTGCAGCTTTGTGGGACAGCCTGAGCATCACTGATTAGCCATTCTGAGCTGGGCTGGATGTAGACACCAGGATTAGACTCAATAATTGACAGCACCTGATCAGACACGTGGACTGTATTTGTGGGTAGTCACTGGAACATATGGGATTGCACTCATCTATGGAAGGGATCACACTGGAAAATTTGTCAGTAGACTGAAAAAAATGCTAATGATAATTGGATAGACAAAAAAGATTCCAGGTGAAAGATAAGTTTTTGCTTTTTGTTTTGTTGTTTTTGTTTTTCTGTCTAGTCTTTCTAAGATTGATGCTTTTGTGAAATCAAATACAAATAAATTACTAGAAAAGTTAAATACAAACTACCATTTTTATTAGATTTTACAGACATACAATACTCTGTCAAGTTGTAATAGAAGTTTCTATATATTCTCACTCATTTTCTATATATATCTCATTGTGGGCTGGTACACTTTGGGGAACACTTTACTAGGAGCTTATTTTTAGTAGGTATCCAATATAAATTTAATGTTTTTATTAACAAGAAGGAATAGTTCCAATTGGTGTACTCTGAGAGATAGAGCCTGAAAGAAATTCCTTTTTTGTACCTCAGTTCTACATGGAGAACAGAACATTCATTTAAGAACTTTTTGGGGTGCATTGCCCTGTGAGAGAATCTTTCTTTGTCCACGTCTTTTAACATGGTGCAGGAGGGGATGATAGCTTTACTTTTCAGATTTTTGAAATAATTTAAGGAAAGAAAAATTAAAAAGTAAATAGGCTAAGAAAGCGGTAACATAAAACCTGAATATTACTTAAGGCTATCTTGAGTAGAAAATAAGAGGGGGTTGGTTGGCAAAATTTTTACGATACATACATTTAAAAATTTTACTTGTATAAATGGGAAAATTTCACTTGTAAAAGGTGTTAGTTGATTAGTTTACTTCTGAAAGAATAAAAGATTCACCCTTGAACTTTGGCCACGAATTTCCCTAAAATAGTGAATCATGAATAGGAATGGAGAATAATGAATGCTGTGACTAAAGATGTTATGTTACGATGTTTCTCTTTATGCTAAGTTTGGACTTCATCCTGTGGGAAATGGAGAACAATTCAAGAATTTAAATGAACTTGCATGATCAGATTGTGTTGTTTGTTTTGAAAAATCACCCTGGTTGCAGGATGGTGAATAGATAGGAATGGGGTGGTGAAAATGTGTATGTATTTTGGAGACGGAGAGGCCTGGTGTTAAAATACAGGCAAAATGCAGGCCTGAATTAAGACAGTAATAGTGGGTCAGAGACAGTGAACAGATTTAGAATCTTCAGGAAGTATTATCACAGATATTGGTGAGTAATTGAATGAAGTGGTAAGGGAGAGGGGGATTCCGGGTTAAATCCTGGTTTTCTGTCTTGGTCAAGTGTAAGGGGTGGTGCATTTCATAGAGATGGGAACACAGGAAAAGGAGTAGGAGTGAGGAGGGGATGGATTGATCTTAATTTTTGAAATTTGAGATTTTTGGGGATTCTGGGGCTAATTATGAGTAACTGGCACACAGACACTTCTTTTGACTTTTGGGGTGTAGCAACTAGAAAAATTATATGAACAGCTTTTAACAAACTTCTCTATAAAAATTGTAAAGTAAATGTATAATAGGCAATTTTCAAAATCAGAAAGAGTGGAGGCTGTTTGGGATGATGTTGCAGTCAGACCCAGCTGATATCCAAAATGCAGAAGAAACACTAAATCTATCAAATCTTAGTTTTCCCTAAATTTTCTGTATTGGAATTAAAGAAACATATAAATCAGTATTTAATTATTAACTGTGATTTTTTAAAAAAATTTATAACATCCTTTCTGTTTAATAATATATTCTTCAAACTTTTTTTTAACAAATCAATTTTATTGATACATATTAATAAAGCATAAATGCATCCAAAGTGTACAATCAGTGGTAGTCAGTATAATCACATAGTTGTACATTCATCACCCCAAACAACTTTAGAGCATTTTCATTATTCCAGTAATAATAATAAATAATAATAATAAAAAAAACCCAAAAACCAACCAACCAACCAACTAAACAAACAAACAAACAAAACTCGTCACCTCTCAATCTTTCTATGCTTACCCTGCCATACATAGTTGCTATTCAGTTTCTTTCTCTTTAGTATATTTGTATTTATATTTTGTAAAAATAGTCTTATGTATGCAATATCACCCATATTCATATTTTACATGAGGTTTCACTATGTTATACAGTCCTGTATTACATTTTTTAGCTTTCCTTCTAGTGATATAAATGTCCTTATGTTTTCCCTTTCAACCAATGTCATACCCATATAATAGCTCTGCTAGTTACAAACACCATGATATGTTTTCACCATTTCTATTTGTTTCCAAAGATTTACAAACAACCTTTTAAATTCTGCACAGATTAACCCTCAGCTTTCCATTCTTGACTCTCATTATATTTTCTGGTGACCTATATTCTAATTATTAATTTCATGAGTTTACATGATATATTTAGTTCATAATAGCACAACCATATAGTATTTGTCCTTTTGTGTGTGGCTTGCTTCACTCAACATAATGTCCTCAGGTTCACCCATGTTGTCAGAAACTTCACAACTTCATTTCTTCTTACCACTGCATAATATGCCATCGTGTGTGTACACCACTATCTGTTTATCCATTCATCAGTTGATGGACACCTGGATTGTTTCCAACTGTTGGCTATTGTGAATAATACTGCTATGAACATCGGTGTGCAGATGAGTCTTCGTGCCGCTGCTCTCAGTTTTTCTGGGTATAATCTTAGTAATGGTATTGCTGGGTCACATGACAAGTCTATATTCATCTTCCTTAGGAACTGCCAAACAGTCCTCCACAGAGGCTGTACCATTCTACATTCCCACCAACAGTGAATAAGCATTCCTATCTCTCCACACCCTTTCCAACATTTATAGTTTTCTGACTTTTTAATAGCAGCGAGTCTAATAGATGTGAAATGATATCTTATAGTTTTGATTTGCGTTTCCCTAATTGCTAGTGATGTTGAACATCTTTTCATGTGTTTCTTCACCATTTGTAAGTCTTTGGACAATTGTATTTTCAAGTCTTTTGTCCATTTTTTAATCAGATATTTTGTCTTTTCATTGTTGAGTTGTATGATCTCTTTAAATATATCATGGATATTAAACTCTTATCAGATATGTGATTGCCAAATATTTTCTCCCATTAAGTCAGCTGCATTTTTACCCTTTTGACAAAGCCCTTTGAAGTGCAAAAGTGTTTAAATATGAGGAGGTCCTATTTATTTATTTTTTCTTTTGTTGCTTGTATTTTGGGTGTAAGGTTTAAGAAACTACCACCTCCAACAAGATCTTAAAGATGTTTTCCTACGTTTTCTTCCAGGAGTTTTGTGGTGGTTGTTTTTATATGTAGGTCCCTGATTTATTTTGAGTTAATTTTTGTAAAAGTGTGATATAGGGGTCCTCTTTCTTTCTTTTGGATATGGCTATCCAGTTTTCCCAGCTCCATTTGTTGAATAGGCTGTTCTGGCCCAGCTGGGTGGGCTTAACAGCCTTTTCAAAAATCACTTGACTGTAGTTGTGAGGGTCTATTTCTTAGTTCTCAATTCAGTTCCATTGGTCAATCTTTCTGTCTTTATGCCAGTACCATGCTGTTTTTACCAATGTAACTAAGTAATTTGTTTTAAAATCAGAAAGTGAGAGTCCTCCAACTTTGTTCTTCTTTTTAAAGATATTTTAGGCCAGTAGGGGCTCTTTAGTCTTCCAAATAAATTTGATTATTGGCTTTTCCATTTCTGCAAAAAAGGCTGTTGGGATTTTTATTGAGATTGCGTTGAATCTGTAACTCAGTTTGGGTAGAAGTGACATCTTAACTATGTTTAGTCTTCCAATCCATGAACACAGAATGCTCTTCCATTTAAGTCTTCTTTGGTTTCTTTTAGCAATGTTTTGTAGTTTTCTGAATACCGGTCCTTTATGTCCTGGGTTAAATTTATTCCTAAATATTTGATTGTTTTAGTTGCTATTATAAATGGAATTTTTTTTCTGATTTCCTACTCAGATTGCGCATCAGTAGTGTATAGAAATACTATTGATTTTTGCTTATTAATCTTGATCCTGCCACTTTGCTGTACTCATCTATTAATTTAATTTAGCTTTGTTGTGGATTTTCCAGGGTTTTCTAGATATAGGATCATATCATTAGTGAATAGTGAAAGTTTTATAACTGTGATTATTTTGACTATTTAAAATTTTAAATGTGAAGGGTGCACATTATTCGAGGAATAACAAAAATGACTATAGGGAAGTGGAGATGGGCTGTATAATGACTTCTAAAGAAGTTAGGGTCAACTAAGGTTGGTAAGGTAATATAAAGGGAAGAATTCTGGACTGAGCCTGGCTATGAGACTTTGATCATTTATATGTGCATTTATTCAATCATTCATCAAACATATGTAAAGCGCCTATTATGTGTGAGGTTCTAAGAATACCAAGGGATTAATTGAGGGAGGCAGACAGGCACGCTATTATTAATGTAGTATATGCATGTCACAAAAGCTGTTATGGAAAGAAGGCCCAACTACCCCAGGGCCAGACATGGTTTGGAATGACTTTTTGCTCTAAATATTGAAAGGAAACACTGAGGGCAATAGTTTGTGCTTTGCAAACAATTTTAAAGTGTATGGAGTAGTTTTATGCTTTTATTCTGGTTATGATATTTGACTCATTGCTTGGGTCATTTAATAAAAATGCTAAGTTTGATCCTGGAAGTTCTGTGTTTTTGAAAAGAGAGAGGAAAAAGACAAGTTTGCAGTTTAGGCTAGGGAAAAATCCAAGGTAGATTAAACAGTGATAAAAAGTAGTCAAGACATAAGACAATCAATTTACTATTCTGAATAGGACTGGTTCTATGTTATTTGAACAATGTTAATGGTTAAGATTGAAATGTTGTTGCTATTATTAAAGTTTCACATTTTCACAGAAAAAACAAATGAATGGAAGTTTGTAAAAATATGTATCACCGATAGAATCCTGATGTTTGTATCCTAACTTTACAGGTGGTTGCCAAGCCTTGGGGTCAATAAACAGATTTAAATTTGGAGTCAAGTGACATGAGATGATGTTAAACCTATCTACCTATGAAATGAACATGTATTAAAAATTCACAATCTTTCCTGTTTGTAAAGGAACAGGCTTTGTTTGTGAAAACACTTAGGATAGGAGGTAATAACCTGGAGGCATGAATGGAGGGAACTGAAAAATCAAAAGAGGTATTCCATCTGCTCTGCATGACAACCTGGGAGCAGAGGAGAGTGAAGATACTGAGAAGACAGAAGATGCAGTGAAATATTGTGAAAAAGGGATTGCTTACAATTAAGGACCTGTGCAAATTCTCCAGTAGTGGGTCACCAAAGGTCCATTTGATTACTGGGATGTCTGATGATTGATTTAAATATTGGCATTGTGGTAATACATTTGTCTTTTGTCTTCTCAGTAAATCTTCAGTAAAGTGTACTCCACTTCCAGATGCTTTATGTAAAGCAGGTCTTGTGGATATAAAAAAAAAGGGGGGGGGAATGATTTTGATATCTGATAGGGAATAAAATGTATAAAGTCTGGAGCCTGAAGGCAGAAGTGGTCAGAAGAAACTGGGAATTTGGGGGGGGAGGCATTGCACTTTCACACGGTGTATAGTTAGGGTTTAAGCCAATTTTATTTTGCTCTTAAGGGACAAAGAGACATTAGCTGACACTATCTGATATATTTATCACTCTCATATATATAATATATAGATTACCGCATACAGTACTTTTTGTGTAAGTTTGAGGCTACCCTCACACATGGACACATATGCACACAGACACCCACAAAAATTAAAACACTGTACACCAAAATGTAAACAGTGCTTGTTTCTGGGAAGTGGGATTTAATTTTCTTCTTTATATTTTCCTATGTTTCATGATTTTTTTACAATAAACATTTCTTCCTTTTTGAATTAGAAACTATAATAGATATTTATGTTTTGAAAAAAAGAAAAGATTTAGATTTTCTAGAACAAATTTGTCATGCAGAGGCTGAGCTTTGCAGAATTTTCTAAGAATGGAGATATCATAGAGCTATATTCTTTGTAAATTCTTTATATTTGGTATAAAGAATTTACAAATTACAAATTTATAAAGAATTTGTAAATTCTTTATATGTGGTATGTATTAGAAATGGAAATGTACACTTCAAACATTTTTTTCTTTTACCTTATTGTTCTGCCTTAGGTAAATTATACCTTTCCAAGGTTAAATGAGGTAAACTATATCCTTTTCTTTCAAGCTATGTTTTTGCTTATGGTGCTTGTCCCCTTTCCTTGAATGTCCTTCTCCTTCCTCATCCTTCAAAATGCACTTTGAGTATCACCTTGTTCTTGGTAAATCTGTATTTTATTCCAGAAGTATTCAGTTCCTTTGTTTCTGCCCCCATGGTGCCTTATATGTATACCTGAAATGAGGTCCTTACCACATTATTGTGTACTTATTCCTACACATGGCCGTTTTCTTCACTAGAAAATTCCATAAATTGCCATTTCACTCGTTGTGGAAAGAGTATTGGTCTGCTCGAGGTTTCTGTGAATTCTCAAGTTCACTCTGGCCCCAGCTTCCTTCCCAAACTGAAAAATTTCATGAGCGATCACCTTGCTGTATCACATGTGCTCTTCTAAGATTACACAGGACACAAAACTGTGTCTTTGCATTCCCTGTACTAGGACAGTGCCTGGCACAGAATGTTATTTTCTGTTTGTGTTGCATGGATAATAAGCAGTGGGGTCAAGTGTTTAGAATATGGAACCCACCCTCATTCAATTCAGTCATGGTTATAAGACTGTTCCATTGCATGAGCCCACAAAATGATAAGGTTTTAAAGTATAAACATATAAGCACATTGCCAAGAAAACTTTAAAAGTAGACACATTATTGATGCTTTAAAATAAATCATACTTATTAAGAATGAGTGTAAGTGCTTTACCACCCCCCAACACTGATATTTGTAAAAAGCTATCTCCCTTGTGTGATATTTACTTTGCAATACATTTAGAATTTTCCCATCTGTATTAAGTTTAACTTCAAACACATTTGAGATCTGTTCTGTATCCAACTTCCAGAGAAAACGGCTCTGTCCTTCTACTATCATCTATTATTATTATATTTTCTGCAATGCATTATACCATGTGTAACTAATATTTTAAAATTATAGAGAAGCATCTGCTTCTGTTTTAATGTCTTGATAAAAGTGTTGTAAATATTGTAGCTGTATAAGATTCCTTTCCTTAAAGAATCTGTTTCATTTCACCTGGAAACTATCTTAATGCTTAAATCCTTCATCCAGATGCTGTCTCTAGTAGATGAAGTGCATAGCTTTTAATCAACGTCTTTGTTAAATAGTAATGGAAGATATGCAGCTTTATATTTTCAAGAAGTGGTACCAAAATTCCAAGATAAACAAAGAGCCAGTGATATAACTCATGTAACATACAATAACCTTTTAAAACTAATGATCACATTCATTTAATTATTCAAGGCTTGAAAATTATACTTACAATGAAGAAATAACAGCAATGGTTCATTAGGGCCATGAGAGACTACTGTCCATGTAGCCATGTAACTTTATTCAGGGGATCCTCTCTTTTGGAGAGCCACTATCTATGTGATTGCCTCTTGATGCCCCTTTCACTCAGTGATAAACACTTTAATCAAGCTTATGTGGGCTGCTGGAGGGTTGCCCTTTCTCCATTAAGACATATATCCCAGTGGGAGCAGGGAGCTGTTAAGGCTGTAGCAATCAACTCAAGTTGGACTATATTCAGCTTGTTGCTTTAAGGTTGGGGGTGAAGGGGCAGAGGTTAATTTACTGTGCTCTGTCTTGGAGAAACCTTGGTTTCACAGAATGTTTGAACTGAATGTGGACCTAGATAAGTAAACCTAGTATTTTCATAAAGTTGAATGTGTAAACCAACGGAAAAATAACATTCTCCTTGTTGTTAAGATCTACATAAGATTGACACAAATTGTCATTTCACTTTATGTGGAAAAACCGTTGGTGTGACGAAGGTTTTTGTGAATTCTCAAGTTTACTTCTGGCTCCATACTGAGTTTCACAAGAGATCTCAGATGTACGGTCCTGAACCACACAGCATTTACCCCTTTTTCTTAATTTCTCCACAAAACAGTACTCTTTCTCCAGCCTCTTGCCATACAGCTCAGTCTTGCTCTTTCCTTTGTCTCCCAAAATACTTATTTGATTTTCAAGAAGACTACTTTATTTCTTCTCATGCTTACCTTTCTCCTCAAATGGCTTAAGTTATTATTATTATTTTTGTACAAACAAAACAAAATTAGTTCCCTCATAAAAATATATATATCAAATATATCTGTTAAATTAATATAAGCCAATAAGTAAATACATAAATAAAAAAAAATTAAATAAATAAAATTCCTAAGCCACTATCTTTCTGGTAATATACTATATTTCCTTCTAAGTTCCCTTCTAAATTACTGCAAGAAAAATTTCTCTTCCTCTGATCTCCTACAGTCTTTTTGGTATTGGTTAATTGTTTTCTTCTACATATAATAACTCTGTTTCCACATTATAACAGTCAGAAATTTTGTTTCAGGCTTTTTGTGACATGGCTGCAAATTTCTTCACATTATACTCAAGTGTAAAAAGAAGATATATTTTCTTGTTTGCTCTAACGGGTGTCTACAATCTCCCAATGTCCAGGCCACACCACAGACTAGGTAAATAAAAAAATTTCTATGCAGCATTAAGGGTGTTTAAAGCCACTCGGGTGATTCCTATGACCAACTTAAGAATTTCTAGTCTAACTGATCTGATCTTACTCATGGACTTCTTCCATATGGGAAATGAAGAAAACAAACTGTAGTACAATCTAGTAAACTCACCTCATTTATTCATCCATTTAATTTTCTTAGTACTTAATATGTGCCAGGTCCTGTTCCAGGAACTGGGGATATATTCTAGTCTTTGTGTGTGGGGTAGGACTGGGCATGGACATGGGTGAAATACATTATACATATAATTGAATAAGAAAAACATTGAGTAATGAAAATTGCTATTCAGAGAATTAAAACTAGGGTGAGGTCAGAGAAGCTCTGGGTAGCTAGCAAAGGGTGTGATGTTTAAACTGAGGGCTGAATGACAAATTCAGTAATTTCAACAGTGTCCATAGGTATCTCAGTCTTTTAGATTTCATCCCTTTTCCTGATCATGTCCAAAATGGTATTTGGGTTTGAGAGGGTTGGAATTTATGTGGTCTAAGTCCTGTTTGGTCTCTGTTTCAGTGAGGTGATCTATGGTCTATTCTTTTCTTGTATTTTCCTGTCTGACCTTTTGAGTGAAATATTTTTGTCTCTGCAGCTGGTATCTGTCCTCTAAACTCCAAGTTCCTATTTTCTACGTCCAGACTAGCTATCTCCTGGGTCTCTGCCTGTCCACTGACTTCTTGAAACTTTGGCATCCTGTGTCAAGGCTCTCATCTGCTCTTCCTATAAGCAAAGGCGAGCCAGGAACTTTGCTTTGGACTCAACCCTCTAGCAGCTTTTCTCTTTGTATTCCCTCTCCTGCTCCCACACTTGATTGAATGTGGCTGAGCATAGGGCTTCTCTCTAGAAGCTGGTACCCCAGATCCAAGAAAGGAATTTGCCAATTTTGCCTTGGCATTCTTGGGGTCTTACTTATCTATCAGGACACACTATTCAGCTTCCTTGGAGTTCCAGAGTGAGAGAGGGAAAGTTATTATCCTTCTTCTATCTTTTTCCGCAAAGCCAAAATTTCAAGACTGTTGAGTCTCTTAAGAGTATAAGAGACTCAGTTTTGGAGGAACTTCCAGGGAAGATGGCAGAGTAGAGAGCTCCAGAACTCAGTTCTTCCACTAAAACAACTATTCAACAGGAAGGAACTGTCTGAAACAATCATTTTGATACTCCAGAGGCCATAAAAACACTATACAGCATCCACGGAAGAGTGGGAGGAAGAGGCTGATAAATTATGGTGATGAACTGTAAATTGCTCTCTCCACATAGTGGCTTCTGGCACCCATCTCCCAGTCTTGTAGCAGGATGCTGTGGATTCCAGTCCTTGGCTAGCAGAAGGAAGGAAATAATAAAGATTAGAGCAGAGATAAGTGAAACAGAAAGGGAAAAAAAAAAAACAATAGAGAGAATCAACAAAACCAAACGTTGGTTCTTTGAAAAGATCAATAAATCAACAAATCTTTAGCTAGACTGACAAAGAAAAAAAGAGAGAGAATTCAAATAATAAAAATCATAAATGAAAAGGGGGACATTTCTACTGACCCTGCTGAAATAAAAAGAGCTATAAGTGGATCCCATAAAACAACTGTATGCCAACAAATGAGATAACCTAGATGAAATGGACAAATTCCTAGAAACACACAGACTACCAATGTTGACTCAAGAAGAAATAGAATATCTAAACAACAACAACAACAACAAAAACAAAAAACCCACAAACAAACCAATTCCTAGTAAAGAGATTGAATCAGTAATAAAAAACCTCCTAACAAAGAAAAGCCCAGTACCAGATGGCTTCATAGGGGAATTCTACAAAACATATCAAGAAGACTTAACTCTAATTCTGCTTAAACTCTTCCAAAAAATTAAAAAGAAGGATTGAACTCTCCCTAACTCATTCTATGAGGTCAACATCATCCTCATACCAAAGCCAAATAAAGATACCACAAGAAAAGAAAACTACAGACCATTATCTCTTACATAGATGCAAAAATCCTCAACAAAATACTAGTAAACCAAATCCAACACCATATTAAGAGAATTAAGCACCATGTTCAAGTGAGATTTATCCTTGGCATTCAATGTTGGTTCAACATAAGGAAATCAATTAAGCCAATACATCACATTAAGAGAATGAAGAAAAAAAATATGGTCATCTCAATCGATGCAGAAAAACCATTTGACAAAATACAACACCCTTTTTTTGATAAAAACACTTAGAACACTAGGAATAGAAGGAAACTTCGTCAACATGATAAAGGGCATATATGAAAAGCCCACAGCTAACATCTTACTTTATGGTGCAAGACTGAAAGCTTTCTCTTTCTCAGGAACAAGACAAGGATGCCTACTGTCACCTCTATTATACAACATTGTATTGTAAGTTCTTGCCAGAGCAAATAAGGAAGAAAAATAATAAGTATCCAAATTGGAAAGGAAGAAGTATGACTTTCCCTATCTGCAGATGACATGTATATGATCATATATGGAAAAACCTACAGCAAAGCTCCTAGAGGTAATAAATAAATTCAGGAAAGTGGTGGGGTACAAGATCAAAATCCAAAAATCAGCAGTGTTTCTATACATAAGCAATAAACAACTGGAAGAAGAAATCAAGAAAAAAGTTCCATTCACAATAACAACTAAAAGAATCAAATATCTAGGAATAAATCTAACCAAGGATGTAAAGGACTGGTACAGAGAAAACTACAAAACAATGCTAAAAAAACTGAAGAAGACCTAAAGAAATGGAAGGACATTCTGTGATCATGGATTAGAAGATTAATATCATTAAGATGTCAATAATACTGCAGCAGTTTGGCAGTTTGATATAGTTATGAATTCCAAAAATAGAAATTGGATTATGCTTGTAAACTGGTCTGTTAATCTGGGCATGATTAAGTTATGATTACGGTGTTGACTGGGCCACATCAGTAGGGCATTGAGCCCCACCCCTTGGTGGGTGGGGAATCAAATATAAAAGGCATGGCAAAGAATAGAGTTGGAGCAGTTTTGATGTTGGAGTTCTGATGAGAAAGGAGAGAAGGCTCCGGGAAAAGAAATGAGCCATTCACCTAACAGTTTACAGCTGGCCTTGTGGAGCAAAGCAAAGCCTAGAGAGCCTCATAGTCTACAGCTGACCTTGTGGAGGAAACAGAGAAAACGAGCCAGGAGAGAAATGGAGCCCTGGGAAGAGAGGAACCCAAGAAGCCTGAACCCTGGCAAACGTAGGCAGCTGTCTTGCTCCAACACGTGGCAATGGACTTTGGTGAGGGAAGAAACTTATGCTTTATGGCCTGGTAACTGTGGACTTCTACCCCAAATAAATACCGTTTATGAAAACCAACTAATTTCTGGTGTTTTACATCAGCACCTTTTGGCTGACTAATACAAATACCCAAAGTAATTTATAGATTCAATGCAATCTCAATAAAAATTCCAACAGCCTGCTTTGCAGAAATGGTAAAGCCAGTAACCAAATTTATATGGAAGAGAAAGGGGTCCTGAATAGCTAAAGCCTTCTTAAAGAAGAAGAACAAAGTTGGAGGACTCACATTTCCAGATCTTAAACCTTATTACAAGCCACAGTAATCAAAACAGCATGATATTGGCACAAGGACAGACATATAGACCAATAGAATAGAATTGAGAGCTCAGAAATCAACCCTCACATTTATGGCCAACTTGAGTTTTGACAAGGTGGCAAAGACTACTCAATTGGGAAAGAACAGTTTCTTTAACAAATGGTGCTTAGAAAAGTGGATCTCAATTTGCAAAAAAAAGAAAAAAGGAGGCCCCCCTACCTCACCTTCAAACCATATATAAAAATCAACTTAAAATTGATCACAGCTCGAACTATCAAACTCCTAGATGAAAACATAGAGATGCATCTTCAGGACCTTGTGTTAGGCATTGGTTTCTTACACTTACACAGAAAACACGAGCAGAAAAAGAAAAAATAGATAAATGGTCCCTCATCAAATTAAACAAAACAAAACAATTTGTGTTCCTCAAAGGACTTTTATCATGAAAGTAAAAAGACAACCTATGCAATGGGAAAAATATTTGAAAATCACATATCCAATAGAGAATTAATATCTAGTATATATAAATAAATCCTTCAACTTAACAACAAAAAGACAATCAAATTAAAAAATGGGCAAAAGAATTGAACAGACATCTCTCCAAAGAAGATATACAAATGGCCAGAAAGCACATGAAAAGATGTTCAAAATCACTAGCTATTAGGAAAATTCAAATCAAAACCACAGTGAGATACCATTTCACACCCATTACAATGGCTGCTCTTTAAAACATGGAAAATAACAAGTTTTGGAGAGGATGCCAAGAAATGGGAACACTCAGTCATTGCTGGTGGCAATGTAAAATGGTACATCTACTGTGGAAGATAGTTTCATGGTTCCTCAGAAAGCTGTTTAGAACTAACATAAGAGCAGGCAATCCCATTACTAGGTATATAGCCAAAAGAATTGAAAGCATAACAGTACTGATATACATATCTGAATATGATTAGAAGGAGGAATGTTAGACTGTATATGTGGCAATAGAATAAAAATTTTTTTAAAAATCAGTGGAACTACCCTACATAAATGGTGAACCCCAAATAAACCAGGGACTTTAATTAATAGCATAATTATATAAATGTGCTATCATCAGCTGTAACAAATGTTCCACACCAATGCAAGTTGTTGTTGGTGGGGTGGTGTATAGGAATCCTGAATTTTATGCATGCTTGTTCTGTAAACTTCTGTAATAAAGAAAAAAAGATCAGCTTTGCAACTCAAAGCAGATGAATATTAACTTGTTACACTGCATTAGTCAGCCAAACGGATATTGAAGCAAAATACCAGAAATCTGTTGGCTTTTATAAAGGGTATTTATTTGGGGTAGAAACTTACAGTTACCAGGCCATAAAGCATAAGTTACTTCCCTCACCAAAATCTATGGCTAAGTGTTGGAGCAAAATGGCTTCCGACATCTGTGAGGGTTCAGGCTTCCTGTGTTCCTCTCTTCCCGGGGCTTGCTGCTCTCCGGGCTCAGCTCCTCTGCTATCTCCACAAGGCCATCTGTAGACTCTCAGGCAAAAGGCTTGTTTCTCTTCCTGGGGCCTTTTCTCTTTCCTCATGACCAAGCTCCTCTATGTGCTTACTTCCAAGGGCTCCAGCTCAAGAACTCCAAACTTCCTTCTCTGCAGTGTGGTTTCTATGTGAATACCCGCCCACCAAGGTGGCAGGGACTCAACGTCCTACTGATGTGGCCCAATCAAAGCCTTAATCATTATTTAATCAAGTAAAAGTGAAACTTCTGAATCCAATCCAATCTAATATGCCAGAGGAAAAGACCAGTTTACAAACATAACCCAATATTTCTTTTTGGAATTCATCAATTATATCAAACTGCTATAAGGGCTGTTCAGTATCCTTCTTTAGTTTATAAGACTTGTTGCTTAGCTGCAAAGGTAGAAGGTCACAAGGAATAGGTTAGAAAATGGAAATAAAAATATACTGGTATATTGGTTTAATATTTGTAATATGTTATTCTTGGTATGCCTTTTTGCCTGCTTCCCATACTGCCTAGCATGGTGTTCAGTAGCTAAAACTGGTTCTATATTATTTGTTACTTAACTGATTGAATACTTCAGTTCCTTTCATTTATGACTAAAACAAGGAAATGATAGGGATTGTTAGGGAAGTACTATGCATTGGTTTTCTATCTGCCTCACTGGCACATTTAATAAATGGATTCTAATAATCTACACATAATCTTAGACCTATCTTTTCCATTTATGGGCTGTTTCTCATTTCACATGGACTGTTTACACTTCTGTCCATCTGTGGTACCCAAGTTCTGGTTAAATTCTATTCTCTGGCTCTTCACTCCCTGTTCCAGAACAGCTGAATGGGGCTGAAGGAAAGTAACCCTCCTGAATAATTTCTCATAAATTCTTGACCAAGTGGGTCCTCTACCCTGCCTGCAGCTGAACTTTATTTCGCTTATTCACTCGCTTGTGTGAGATGGCTTTTTCACACTTTCTCCCTTCTCAGATCTTGAATACTTCCTTCCATCTTCTCTTCTTGGCTGATGATTCTGCTTCTTATTTCATTGAGAAAATAGAAGCAAGCTAGGAGAACTTCCTCATCGCTATATTACCCAATCAACCAACCTGTATGCATCTCTACCTATAAACCTATAAAGCTGTCCTTAGTTACAAGAATGTTCTGTGCTTGTACCTAAGGCCAGCTCTTCCACTTTGCACTGTTGTATCCCAGTGCTTAATGCTGTGCTTGATACATAACAGGTGTGCAATAAGTGCTTATGAATGAATGAATACTACCCTTTCCTCAGTTAACATAGATTCAAGGTCTGTCCAATAAGTAAAAGTCATGGACCTTAAGAATATGGTTTCTGGGACCACTATTTCACTGTGCAGGGGCTTTAGTCCTTCTTCTCTGGGTTCTCGTTGTATGTGGCTGCCATATAACTGAATTCTCTTTCATAGCAACAAAAGTTCCAAGGGCTGCTCTAGAGGATGAAGCAGAACAGGACAGATGGCAGTATCCCTGCTGTCAAGAAGTTTGCATTCTAATGAGGTGAGACATTCTTTTAACTCAAAATGTAGTTAATAGATTTCGAGATTTTTTTTGTCTTTCCCTAAGTTTGTCAATTAATTAAAAGTATCACATTAAACTGGAGGTTCTTAACTTTTTTTGTTTCATGCACCCCTTTGCCAGTCAGATGAAAACCATGGACTCCTTGGTTATTATTTAATAAATATATCACACCTCCACCAACATGTCCCCACAAGGATAATGTTTTTTAAAAAATTTCAATTCAAGCTCACAGACCCCTGGCTAAGAACTCCTGCATTAAAAAATTATAGATGCATATTTTCCCTCACTATTTGTCTGATTGCCTTTTCTTATAACTTATTTATTTGGTTTTACTAATATTGTTTTTTCTTTATAATGTTTTTATTTCTCTTATACCTGAATCCCAACCACTGCAGCTGCTTTCCCACTATACTTTACCCCATGATGTGTAATTAAGGTGCCCGTTTTCCTGTAATTAAAAATGTTAAAGAATTGATTGTAATCATCACTCTCTGAGGTAAAGCAGCAGGAATAAAATTAAAGATGATAGTTTTTTTTTTTTAAACCAAACATGTTTAATATATGTTTCTTTCAGGCTGATTTTAGGATTGAACAATAGGACATATTACACATTTTAGAGAATTTAGGCAGAACTGTAAACTATCTTGTTTAGATGGGTAGTTATTCTCATAAATAGTTCTAAAAGAGAGGGCTACCTTTTGCTTTTCCTTTTGGTTTCATGTTTTATAAATTTATACTTTTATAAAATTATTTCTTATTATCTTATCTGAGCATATTTTGCAGAAATTTAAGCTCAAGTCTTCATAAAATATAAGCTTAATCTCAATTATTGCATCCATCCAACTTCATTTCTTTAGCTTAAATGATTTCATTTCTCTGAAACTTTTAGATTTTTTTCTCATAACTTTCTCTCTCTCACCAATTTTTTTGTATAGACCTATCAAATATTGTGTAATATAAATTATAAAACATAATTTTTATTTACAGTAAGTAAATTACCTACCCTTACCCATTTTTAAGTAAAATTAAAAATTTATTGTATTAATGATCTACATTATTTAAATGTCCTAGGGAGGTAATACAATGAGTAGGACATATTAAAGGGCTTAAATTATGTAAGAGAGGCAGATTTAAAGACATGAGTTTAATCAAGAGAATGTACCTTGGAGTCAGTCTGCTGCTAAATTGTGAAGGACTGATTCTCTTCTAAACTTACAGTTTTGGGGGAAGATAATCTATGCACATAAAAAATTATAAATAAGTATTTGTGTGCTTAGCTGTGTGTTTTACTGTATTAGAGGTATTCATGGGAAGAAAAGATTAGAGTGGGCTTGAGTAATTTGGAAAATAATCATGCCACAGGTAAGGAGTTGGGGCCTAAAAGAAGGACTAAGATTTCTTTGGGGAGTAGAGAGAAAGATATCATAGAGATGGAAATTCCTGAAAGGAGACAAGAGGCCTTGAGATAAATCATATGAAGATATAAAGCATTTTTGCTAATATCTTGTCAGAAAGTCGGGGTTATTCTTAGAAAAAGAAATGTTTAATGGTTCCTCTAAAAACAATGCATTTTTATTATTACAGGGAAAAAAATGGGGTCTCTCAGAGCAAAAGAATTGACTAATTGTTTGTTTGCTTCATTTATGGCTATTCCCACCTATCTATCCTAACCATCTTAAATAGATATTTTTTACTATGTGTAGTCATCTGGCTATAATAATAATTATTAAAAAATAATAACAGCTATCATTCTTCAAATACTTACTATATGCCAAGAACTGTTCTAGATGCTTTGCAATTATGAACTCACTCAATCCCTTATAACTTCATGACATAAGTACTGCTATAATCTCCATTTTACAGATGAGACAAGTGAAGCATAGATAGAAAACATGAGCGGTTGGTAAACATTATAGATTTTTAATAACTAGACCTGAGATCTGACACTGGACATCTGGTTCCAGAGCTTGAGCTCTACTCTTATTCAGAGCTTGCTCCAGAATTTGTCACTTAAACATTTATA
Organism: Cabassous unicinctus; assembly: GCA_029593785.1. Lineage (NCBI taxonomy): Eukaryota > Metazoa > Chordata > Mammalia > Cingulata > Chlamyphoridae > Cabassous > Cabassous unicinctus. The sequence goes on along the minus strand of JAQZBX010032245.1, from coordinate 1,704 downwards.
TTGAACACCTGCTAACTGCTGGATACACGATATGGTTCTGCCCTTAAAGAGTTTAAAACCTGTTGCTAAATTATGAGGGACTGATTCACAAGATTTAGTTGTTGAAAAAGAAATGTTCTTTGAGATCAGGGAGAGTCAAGGAGGTCTTCACTGTGGGTCAAAGAGGGGTTGGATGAATTGGGTGGGATAGAAGAGAGTATTTTTAGAGTATTTTAGGTAGGGTACCAATGGGAGTGAATATCCTGGTGATAACAAGTGCAGGGGTTTTCTGTGCAATGGTACAGACACCATGCTCTTTGAGAAAAGGAAATAAGTGGGCAAACAGAGTGGAATAAGTTTGGATGGGTCCATGCATCCAAATGACTAAGGACTTTAGAGGCTGGTCATAGAGATTTAGATCATATACTCTAGGGAATTCAGAATGGTTTTTGAGCAGAGACAAGGTGCACCACATGTAAGAAAGATTATAACAAATCTATTTGATAAGGCTGCTTTTGGTAAGTCTGACTATAATACTTGCTCTTGGGAGTAGAGGATAAATTAAGTAGAAACTGAAGGAAAATTTTACCTGGCAGGATTTTGTTTTTGACTAGAAGGAACTATTGCTAAGATTTTGAGTTTGAGTGACTTGGAAAAGCAAGATGAAGAAGTTGGAAAGGGGAGATCTTTTGGGGGAGAAAATGTAAGTTTTGCTTTAAGTCACATAAATTGAAGTGACAGGAAACATACTAGGGGAAATGTGTAGTAAACTGTTAGAACTACAGGACTGCAGTTATATATGAAATTTATCAGTGATAGCAGTCAAACTAACATGTAATGAGTTTTAACATGGAGCAGGTACTCTGCTAATTTTTTACATGCTTTGTTCCAGTTTTCCTTCCTTTATAACTTTCTCATGAGCTAGGTATAATTGTTTTCTCCTTTTGAAAAATGAAATGATTGAGGTTTAGAGAGTCATCTAATTTGTTTGTGGTCAATCTCACAGCTAGAAAGCAACAGGGACAGGAAAATACAAGGGGCAGCCTGACTCCCATATGGAAGTCATGGCAATGAGGGTGTCAAATAAGGAGTGTCTGGGAATATTGACATAGGGATAGGAAAGATTGCGGCATTCTGCATCTGGAAAAGAGACTGGTTTTGCGGCATGAGATGAAGTGAGATTAGAATTAAACCCAGGAATGATTCTGGCACTATTTATGTAGAATATTCAATTGTTGGGGATTGAATCATGTGCCCCCTAAAAGGCATTTCAGGGCACAACTCCTCATCTTGTGAGTTTGAATCCATACTTAAATGGGATTTTTGAAGATGCTATTAGTTAAACTGTCCCCCAAATGAATGATGGTGGGCCTTACTCCAATATGGCTGAAGTCCTTATATATGCAAAGGATGTGGACATAGAGGAAGCCATGGGAAGCAGCCAGAAGCTGGAAGTCAATGAATCCTGGAAGAGAAAAGATATCACCATGTGCACTGGCATGTGATGGAAAAGCCAAGGAACCCCAAAGAGTGCTTGCTAACCAACCAGAAGATACTGACCCAGGAAGGAAGCAAGCCTTCTAGCCTTATAAAACTGAAGCCAATAAATACCTGTTGTTTAAGCCAATTCATTGTATAGTATTTATTTTAGCAGCTGCAAAATGAAACACAATTGTCAAGCAATTCCATCATCTGAGTATAACAGGTATTAGAAGTTATTTGTAG
>JAQZBX010032244.1:0-25917 GCA_029593785.1 Cabassous unicinctus | reverse complement strand
GTTTAGGGAAAAGCTTTGCTAAACTGCAGGATTGAGGTAGAAACATTGGCTGAAATTGTGCCATTCACAATTTCACTGTTGTGAACAGTTCAATGGAACTGTTAGTGCAAAGATGTAAAGATGTCCAGGTGCTGGGAATGAAAGTCTTCTTCCTAAAGGACAATTCCCTCAGGGTTTCTTTCCTAAGTTTGTTGGGGGTCTCTCACCTGGTGGTGGGCTTCTGGAGTGAAACCAGCCTCAGAAGGAAGATGTAGAGCAGGGTGACTGCTGGGGAGCAATAGCTCCATTTATCCCAAGAGTTAACTCTGAACCAGTTAGAACTTCTGTTTTTCATTTTTCTACCTTTTTAAAAAGGATGTTCTTTTGGCTGAAATCTTAAACCTTTACTATTCTATCTTCTTAGTATAATTTTTTAGTCAATATTTACTTATTTACTTTAAATTTCTGTAATATCTTTTCTTTCATTGTCTTTTTTACTATATCTTATCTAGTCTGAATTTTTAGCTGCTATTTTATCTTTATTTTATGCTGTTATCACTTTTTCTAAATTGCACTTATTTGCTTTGTATGAGTGGTTTCCATTTTACTTACACTCTATTTTATCTTCAGTGGCAAGAGAAAGCACAAATATGAGGTGACCAACAGAGGACAGCCCCTAAACTTAATCTCCTTTGCCCTTCCAGAGAGATACCTCACAAAGTAACCCTTTATGTTTTCCTTCTGCACATTCTTCTCCCATTCCAAAAATGAATGTTTGACTTGCAATTTATCAAGCTAAGTTTGTAGATTCATCTGTCAACATCATTTTCTCTTACCGTCACTCCATCTTTCCAGGGTATTATACTATTTATTATTAGGGTCACTGGCCCTGAGTTAGAACTGTGGTATCTTATAGAATTGGCCCAAACTTTCCAGTTGGTTCATGATCAAAATTCACAATTTCTACTTTTTATTACTCTGGATATTGGCTAGGTTTTGCTCATATCACAGGCTATTGAGAAAAACACAGGTGGGTGGGTCCTTTAGAATAACCTCCCACCCCATGTTCAGGCTTCCTTTAACCTTTCGGCTGTGTCCTTCTCTCTTTCCCATGCTGTCTACTCTGTTTAAGACCCTCACTACTGCTCCTGTATCATTCTGACGGCTGGATAACTAGTCTCCCCAAGTCTAGTCTCATTCTTTATGTTCCTTTCCATTTAAAAATTTCCACATCACTTTTCCTGAAGCACATCCCATTTGTCAAAAGTCTACACTGGTTCCCCATGGCCCATGGACTCAGACCACACTCCTCAGCCTGGCATTTAAGGCTTCTTGGTTGACCCCAGCTGCCTTTTCCAAACTTATCTCTAATTTTCTCCCTCATACTAGAAAAAATAATCAAACAATGATTTGCTTCTCTTCATTTATGACTCAAACTTTCCTACATTTGTTTTTTGTTTCTTTTTAATATGTTTTTTCTCCATTTCTGAATGTTCACGTTGAATCCTCCTTAAAGATTCTTTCTCATTTGTTGGTTCCCTTAGATTAAAAATAATCACAGCTTTGTATTATTTTCCCTGGGAAAGCAATAACATATAGAATTAACATGGGCTTTGGAGCTAGATGGACCATGGTTCAGATCCCAGCTCTGCTGCCTATTATTTGACCTACATATTAGTTACTTACGTTTATGAGTCTTGTTTACCCATATCTAAAATGAGGATAATACAATGTACTTCACAGGGGTGTTGTAAAGATTAAATACAATGAGGTCTGAGATCTGAAGTTCGAGATCTTCTTGGATTGAAAAAGTTTGAATACAGACTGAGTATTTGAAGAGATGAGGAAGAATGGAAATGAGATCTCTGTTGTGTTAACAGTCACTGAGTCATGCATGGGTCCTGGAGTGGGGGGGTGTGAGTGCTACACATAAGCAAACACACACATGAACACTTGAGGAACTCCACCTCATGAAGCTGAAAATCTCATTTGCTATAGTAAGATTTTCTAGCTACTCTGATTTACCAGACCATCTTGAAAGCAGATGAATTTGCATGACCATCTATTTGTAATTGAGGGCTGTTTGTACCTGGAGTAATTTCCAAATGTACAGATCTAGCGATACACAGTATATGAAGAATCTAAAATAAGTTAAAAAGAAAATATTGACATATTCAATGAAAGAAGCCTTGGAGTGACATTTGTTGAATAGGCAACTCCAACATATGCAAGGAAATTAAGGGGACAAAATGGGATTCTTATGGAAGACGTAGACAAAGATAACAGTTAACAATATATGTGTGAAATAAATGCATCCATCAGTACAAGGAAAACAAGTCTAACTTTTACCTAATTATTACAATTTTATGATGGGGCTTCTATCTATAAAGGAATTCAGGCAATGGGGTACAAATGGACACAAGCACAGCCATCCTGGGAAAGTCTAATCTGCCTAAAGCTATAGAGCCATAGTGAAGTTTGAAACATATCTAGAAAGAAAAAGACAATAGTACCATTTCAAGTGAGGACTAATTTGGGATGAAAGCTTGGATTTAAAAAAAAACGTTTTATTTTGAAATACTAACTTACAGGATAGTTACAAAAATAATACAAACTCCATACAGAGAATTCCAGCAAAACACTCCCCCTTCCCCATAGATAACTAGATCCACCAATTTTAACATTTTGCCTCATTTGCCATATTATTCTATTTACCCGTCTCTGTCTATCTGTCTGTCTGTCTATCTATCTCAATCCATATTCTGAATACTTGAGTGTAGGTTGTAAAGGATGTTCATTTATGTAACCAGCTTATGCGCAGTTATAAAGTTGAAGAAATTTAACATTAATATAAAACTTACAGTCTATACTCCAATTTTTCATGTCACAATAAATTTAATATCCTAAATTTATAACAATCTCATTTGCTTTGATACCAACTTAACTTCAATAGTACACACACTGTGTTTCTATGCCCCTCTGTCCCCCCACTTTAAGGAGATGTCAAAAATTACAAGTTTATACATCATGAGTCCCAAAATACTGATTTACCATTACATTCTATGCATTTGCTTTTTTAAAAAAAGATTTATTTAATTTATTTATTTCTCCACACCCCCTCCTTGTTTGCACTTGCTGTGTCTGTTTGTCTTCCTTGTTTCTTTAAGAGGCACCAGGAGCCAAACCTGGGACCTCCAATGTGGGAGGGAGGTGCCTAATTGCTTGAGCCACCTCCATTCTCTGTATTTGCTTTTTAGATCTTGTAGGAAGTAGAGTTAAAAACTAAATATACAGTAGCACCGGCATTTATATTTACCCATGTTGTTACACTCACTGGAAATCTCTATTTCTTCATATGGATTCGATCTATTGCCTATTGTCCTTTCCTTCCAATCTTCAGAATTCTCTTTAGCATTAATTATAGGGCTGGTATAGTGGTGAAAATCTCTCTCAGCTTTTTCTTATCTGGGAATGTCTTAATATTTACCTCATTTTTGAAAGACAGTTTTCCTGGATATAAAATTTTGGCTGGCAAATTTTTGCTTTCAGCACTTTAAATATCTCATCCCAATGCCTTCTTGCCTTCATGGTTTCTGATGAGAAATCAGCATTTAATCTTATTGAAACTCCGTTCTATGTAACATGTTGCTTCTCTATTGTGGCTTTAAGAAATTTTTCTTTCTCATTGGCATTCAACAATTTGATTATACTAAACCATAGCATGGGTCTATTTGGGTGTGTCTTGTTTGAAGTTCATTGAATGTCTTGAATGTGTATATTCATGTCTTTCATTAACTTTTGGGAGTTTCCAGCCACTATTTCTTTGAATATTCTGTCTGCCCTTTTCTTTCTTTCATTTCCTTCTGGGATCCCACAATGCATTTATTGGTACACTTGATGGTGTCTGACAGGTTCTTCAGATTCTGCTCACTTTTCTTCATTCTTTCTTCTTCTTGTATTAGTCAAAGGCATGCTGATAAAAAATACCAGAAAATGTTGGCTTTCATAAGGGGTAGTTATTTGGGGTAGAGGCCCACAGTTACCAGGCCATAAAGCATTAGTTAATTCCCTCACCAAAGTCTACTGCCATGTGTTGGAGCAAGATGGCTGCCAATGTCTGAAAGGGTTCAGGCTTCCTGGGTTCTTCTCTTCCCAGGGCTTGCTTGTCTCTGGACTCAGTGCCTCTGCTATCTCCCCAAGGTCAGCTGTAGACTATGAGGCTTTCTAGGCTTTGCCTCTCTCCACAAGGCCACCTATAAACTATCAAGCAAATGGCTTGTCTCTTTCACCGGGGCCTTCTCTCCTTCCTCATGACCAAGCTCCTCTGTGAGCTTACTTCCCCGGGCTCCAGCATTAAAACTCAGCATCAGAACACCAATTCTGTCCATTGCCATATCTTTTATCTTTGAGTCGCCACACACCAAGGGGCAGGGAATCAGCACCCTACTGATGTGACCCAATCAAAGCCTTAATCATAATTTAATCATGCCCAGAGGAACAGACCAGTTTATAAACATAATCCAATATCTATTTTGGAATTCATAAATAATGCCAAACTGCTACACTCTACCCTCTGAATTCCAAAAATACATTACAATGTTCAAAAAACCTTAAATCAGTACAATGCTAAATATAGAATCATATCACAGTAAGTTTAAAGAAATACAGTTTGTCTTGAGGCAAAGTCCCTTCTAGCTGTAGACCTCTGAAACTTACAAAATCATTTATCTGCTTCCAATACTCAAATGAACAGACAAAGGATAAACATTTCCATCACATAAGGAGAAACTGGGAGGGAAACATGAATCATGGGTCCTTTACAATTCAGTAAACCTGCAGGGCATCCTCCATTAGATTTCAAAATCTGAGAGTCATTCTTAAGATGATGGTTTCTTTTCCTTGGGGCATCATGAGGACCCACTCTTTCCACAGGCTTGAGTAATGGCCATTTTCTTGGTTCCACCATCATCAAGCATCTGGGTGTCGAACAAGCTCTAGACCTCATCCTCCAAGAGTGTTGGGGTGATTGCCATACCTTACCCAATCTTTGGGTTAAAGTCTTAACTCCCCTAGTACAGTGACGTGAAGACAACATTCCCCCTAATCTTTGGCATACAGGCTCAACAGTCTCAGAGCAATGAGTTGACCACCTGGCCTTCCCTAACCTTTAGCATACAGGCTCAACCCCCTCAGAACAATGCATTGACCACCTGGCCTTTCCTAATCCATGGGGGACAGGCGTGACCTTAACCGCCCTAATCCTTGAGGAATGTGCTCTACCCACTCTGTACCCTGGGGCAGCAAAACTCTCCCAGAACATTGGGTGGGAATATCCACACTTTTCAACTGCAGGGGCAAACTCACCCTCTCTATACACATGGGTGGGGTTCCTCTCTTGGCCCAAGGTGATGTCTTAATTCCAGATTTCAGCTTCCATGGTTTTCGTCTTGAAGCTGTTTCTCCTTCAATCTCTCCTTTCCATGTCCCTTTTAGTCCAAGCTGACAGTGGTTTTGTTCATATAGCGCTTTCAAAAATCTTGTTGGTTTAGCATGCAGGAAACAGGGAACCAAGCCATCAGACAGTAAGACTTTCCACAAATCTTTCTGAGATAACTGCATCTTCAATCCTGATTTACAAGTTCCAAGTTTAGTTAAGTCCTCAAATGGGTCACTTTCATTTAGGAGCTTGATTTTCAGAGACTTGAAAGTTCTGGAATCAGTTTCTGTTTCCTTTCTGCCCAAAAGTTCAGTCCTCAGCATATTTCTCTGCCTACCATTTTGCTATAAGCTGCAAGGAGAAGTCAAGCCACATTCTGTGAGTTTACTTTGGAAAATTCTTCAGTTAAATGCTCAGGTTTGCCATTTTCAAATATGTCTTCCATATAATACCAGGAGTTAATCTTGCTAAGTTTTCTGCAACTTTAAAACATGGATCGCCTTTCCTCCAGTTTCCAATAATAGTTTCATCATTTACTTCTAAGGCATCACAAAAAGTCTCTTTAGCATCCACATTACTATCAACAGTCTCTTCAAAGCGTAGGTCTTTTCTACCAACCATCTCACAATTCCTCCAAAAAATACCCCTTACCCATTTATAAAATCATTCCAGCATTTTGGTAATTGCAAAAGCACTACCCTACTCTTGGTACCAAATTCTATATTAGTCAGCCAAAGGGGTGCTGATGCAAAATACCAGAAATCTGTTGGCTTTTGTAAAGGGTAGTTATTTGGGGTAGAAGCCCATAGTTACCAGGCCATAAAGCATAAGTTACTTTCCTCACCAAAGTCTACTGCCATGTGTTGGAGCAAGATGGCTGCCAACATCTGCAAGGGTTCAGGCTTCCTAGGTTCCTCTCTTGCCGGGGCTTGCTTTGTCTCTGAGCTCAACAACTCTGCTATCTCCACAAGGCCAATTGTAGACTATCAAGTGAATGACTTGTTTCTTTTCCTGGGGCCTTCTCTCCTTCCTCACAACCAAGCTCCTCTGTGTGCTTACTTCCCTGGGCTCCAGCATTAAAACTCAGCATCAGAACTCCAACTTTGTCCTTTGCCATGTCTTTTATGTTTAAGTCCCCACCCACCAAGGGACGGGGACTCAACGCCATACTGACATGGCCCAATCAAAGTCCTAAGCATAATTTAATCATGCCTAGAAGAACAGACCAGTTTACAAATATAATCCAATATCTATTTTTGGAATTCATAAATAATGCCAAACTGCTACACTTCTCAGACTGAATGATTTCACTTGTCTTATCTACAAGTTCTCTTAGTTTTTCTTCTTCTAGCTCTAATCTGTAGTTTAACCCTTAGGGAATTTCTAATTTCTGTAACTATAGTCTTCAGCTCTCATTCCTTTTCATAATTTCCGTCTCTTTATTGATATTCTGTTTGTGTTCATTTGCTGTTTTCCTAATTTCCATTAGTTCTTTGATCATGTTTTCCTTTAGCTCTTTAAAGTCTTTGGTATGCTCCAGCTCTGGTTCTTCACATTGATGATTTCTAATGTTTAATCTTCTTCTTTACCTGGACCATCACTTCCTGTTTCTTTATTTGTTTTGTAACCTTTTGTTGAAACCTGGACATATTGAAATTTTTAAAGTGTTATCCCAGAATTTTAGACACTGAGGGGTCTGTTCCTTAAGCTTCTATCCAACTTCCTTAAGCTTCTGTCCAGCTAGTGGTATGGCAGATTTCCTTGAATGCCAGAAACTAAAGGAAAAAAAAAAGAAAAAAAGAATACATATTTCCTAGTCTTTGTAGATTTACCTTTGCAAGTGGTCCTCTTAAGGGTTTATCCATATGGTGAGTTTAGAGAATAGCTCCAGGCCAAAACATAGGGGACTCCTTGACCCTTTCTTATCTTGGGCACACATGTGATTCTAGGAATTCCACTATTTACATAGATCCAAATGTACCTTCTTCCCTAGGAAATCATTTCCTCACTGTCCCAGGCACTGCATTGTATGCCCTACAGCCAGCAATGCCTTAACCCAGGCAGCATGCTTTACTGCTCTCTCACAACATCCTGTAGGAGTGCTTGGTGAGTTGCATTCTACACACATGGCAAGTTCTAGGATGGCAAGTCCCTCAGGTCACCACAAGACAGGCTGGCCCAGACATACCTTTTCCCAGTAGTGCATGAGAGTTATTCTGCTACCTCTGGAACTGGGACCAGGGATTTGCTTACTGGGAGCAAGGGCTGGCTCTACCCTGAAACAGTGAGAGGTAGAGGAGGCCAGCCAGGGCACCAGAGATCTGGCCACTTTCAAGTATTCTTTTTCTTGATTCATTGCTTGGCCTATTACTGCCCTCTTTTAATAGTTTTCTAGACTGTTTTAATTTCCTAGGCTGTTTAAAGCAATACCATGAAATAGCTCAGTTTAAGCAGTTTATTCACTTACAGTTAGAGTCATGGAAAATGTCCAAATCAAGGCATCATCAAGGTGATGCTTTCTTCCCAAACACTGGCTACCAATAATCCTTGCCTCCTCTGCCACATGGCAAGGCACATGGCAGCATCTTCTGGTCTCTTCTGGATTTTGTTGCTTCTTGCTTCCATGACTTTCTTTCTCTTTCTTTCTCTCTCTCTGTTTTCAAAAATGAATCCAATAGTAGGATTAAGTCTCAACCTGAATGAGGTTGGTCACACCTTAACTGAAGTAGCCTCATGGAAAGGTCCTGCTTACAATGAGTATACACCCACAGGAATAAATTAGATTTAAGAACATACTTTTTGGGGTTACATATAGCTTCAAACCACCACAGGAAAATTGAGAAAGATGTTTTTGCTAGGTTCTGCTGCTTGTTCAAAGCTTCTGTGTGGGGCTAGAGCTTTGAAGCATCACTCTCCACCATCTTGGTCAGGTGGGGCTGAAAACTTTTTTTTCATTAATTAATTTATTTTTCTTTTTAAAGAAGCTTTAGATTACATAAATGTTACATAAAAAATATAAGGTATTTCCATATGCCTCACTCCCTCCTCCCATACTTTCCCACATTAACAACATCCTTTATTAATGTGGTACATTTGTTGCAATTGATGAATCCATATTGAAGCATTGCTACTAACTATAGACTACAGTTTACATTATAGTTTACACTCTGTCCCACAGAATTTTGTAAGTTATCACAAAATATACAATGGCCTGTACCTGTCACTACAATGTCATGCAGGATAAATCCAATGTCCTGAAAATGCCCCCATATTACACCTATTCTTCCCTCTCCCATCCCTTAGAACCACTGGTGGCCACTGCCTTTACATCAATGATAAGAGTTTCTTCATTGCTAGAATTATAATAAGTCTATAGTAGAATAATAATAAGTCTACTTTGGTCTATTGTTCATTCCCCAATCTTGAGGATTGGGGGTTTGTGATGCCCACTCTGCTTCTAATTGAGAGGGAGCTTAGATCTCTTGGGGCAGATGGATGGGACTATCTTGCTTGCAGTTGCAGACTGTCTCTGTTCCTTGGGATGAGCGTTGTCCATCATCATCTCCTTGTTAGTTGCCCTGGGCGAGTCCAATGAACTGGAGAGTAGGTGTTACAACACTGCTGAGATTCAGGGCTCAACTGGCACATGGACAGACCAAATGTTTAAGTTTCTGGGACATATATTTATCAAGTATAGTGCTAATTATAGGTTCAAATAAACGGGGCAGAAGAGCCATGTGTAGGGAACCTATAAATGAGTCTAACTCTTACACTGGGTAGCATAAACTCCAAAGTAAGGCCCACTGACAGGGTGCTGAATTCCTGAGCTGTCTGCCCAGCTTATAGTTTCTGCATGTCTCTAGAGCTCTCAGGAGCTCCATTATTTGAGGCACTGTTTACTGTGGCAGCCAATGAAATCCTGCTGAGACCTGCAAAAGTGTAACCTCTGGAGTGACCTCCAGACTCACTTTGAAATCTCTTAGCCATAAAAACCAATTTGTATTTACCATTTCTCCTTTTTAGTCAAGGTCTTTTTCCAGATGCATTGCTAGTTGGTGCTTGGTAATACTCCCTCAATGCTAGGAAGGCTCATCCCCAGGAGTCATGTGAAAACTTGTTTGAATGCGAAAACATACCTATCTCTGGTCTTTCTATGTTAATTTTACTTAATTGGCTTGGAAAAAAGGTCAGACTGGAAGGGACAAGGGAGGATACTACATTTTGAAAAGTGTCTTGTTCTTCACCTGGAGGATTAAGGAGTGTGGAAAGTTCCTTATTTCCTCTCTCTTCCTTCATGGAATTGAGGAACCAGACAGGCTCTCAACTTCCTTGACATTAGGAACACAGAGCAACTTATGAGCTGAGAGGAGAAAGGAGGAAATAGGCAAGTTGATGAAATGTCACAGACTGTGGTATTGTGGGGGAAGCCCAGAGTTATATTTGAAACAGTTCTTTAAAATCACCAATTATAGTATTTATATACTATCTATATTAGAGTAGTAGTATACATATATGTGCTACGCTAGAGTAATTTTAGTTTCATAATAGTAGATATATTTCCTGACTGACTAGCATGTATTAGTTTATTTATTAGTATTATTTTAAACTTTTAAAATAATTCTGCAAGGTAGATATTACTTTAATTTTGGAGATGTAGAAACTGTAGCTCAAAGTACTTAAATGACTTATTCAAGCCAGCTCTAAGTGGTAGAGTCCTAAAGCAGAGTCTCTATTCTAACAGAGAGCTCTCAGATTAAGAATAAAACCCATGATTTTATGGACAATGCTGAATCATCCAGAAAAGTTTAAATAAGAAAAACAACAATGTATAAAAATCATGTGTATCAGGCAATTTTGAGATTCTTTTTACTTAATATTTTTTGTTTAATTATTATCATGTGGATCAGGACATTATTGGTTTGTTAATCGTCTAAACTTTTGTTTGTTGGCTGAAAGTATTCTCTCTTTAATTTGTGTTTTCCTTGTGAGTCTAATGCATGCAGATGCTCAAGTCACCAGGCACCTGGCTCCTATTGGCACCTGGTAAAGACAGCTCCCAAGGGATCAGGCAGTGGTTTCAGTGTGGAGTATGAAACTTTAGATAAGAATAAGCACAAAAATGAGCAAAAATATAATAAATGATGCAGTAGTTGGTTCTTGTAGTAAGCAGTGCTGAATCTTAAAAACTAATTCTTGTTTCAGGCTGTGCATTGTGCCAGCTCAGCAGTCTCTTACTGGTGCTGGAAGAAAACTCCCATAAATCTGGAAACAGACAGGTGGTGAAAGGGCCAAAAGGGGGAGGGTAGGCATCATAGAAAGAAAGCTGATTGAAGAAGCTGGAGTAGAGGAAGATGCTGAGGAGAATAACAAACTGGTCTGGAAGGGCCTGAGAGGATAGATAACACTGCTATTTCTGCAAACCGTCATGGCTATTCTACATCTCCTTTATGTCCTCAAATTGGCAGGGCTGTGACCTGCCCCTGTCCAAATGTACTGTAGGCTTTCCTGGCTTGGATTTTCTCACCTTGGCCAAATCATTTTGTGAGTAGAGGCACACTCTTTATATACATACCTGTGAAATTAATATATGATATATACACAAAAATTGAATAACTCATCCATTTTGAGATTGGTATCATTAATTTTAATGTTTATCTTTGATAGAACAAACAGCTTTCATCTTCATTACCCTGAAATACAGTTCCCCAACCTCTCTCAAAATCACATATCCATTTATGTTTTCAATTTTCTTTGTGCTATTTTTCAAAAAGTCAGGTCAAGACCTAATTTCTAAAGCAATCTTAACAGTGCTTTATTGTTCACCAGTGACTTATATGATTAGGGGATCCATCAGGATTTTTAAAAAATTCTTTCTATAGCATCTCCTTTGCCAATATCTCATTCTCTGTGATTTTCAGTTCAGCATCTTGAATAAAATTTCCTGATAAGGAATGGGTGTTATACTTAAGAAGATGGCAGCTCCATTTCATCACCTACATAATTTCTTAGAATTTGTGCTTTCTTATTGTAAACTTCAACCATCTAAATATAAAATGGCATTCAAACTATTATAATACATCTACTAGGATGTAATAAGCCTCGGTGGTATTTGTTCAACCATACAATGATGTCCAAACATTCATTCCTAAAAGAAAAAAGTGATACAAATAACTTATCAAAATTAAATGAGACCAAAAGTTTGATACTCAGATTATTCGATTACTGAATAAGCCCTTTGGTAGCAACATTATGGAAGTCACTAATATATGAGGAAAGAATTCAGAGTATGACACAACTATAGACCTGTATTAGTCAGCCAAAGGGGTGCTGATGCAAATTACCAGAAATCTGTTGGCATTTATAAAAGGGTATTTATTTGGGGTAGAAACCCACAGTTACCAGGCCATAAAGCATAAGTTACTTCCCTCACCAAGATTTATTGCCACGTGTTGGAGCAAGATGGCTGCTGATTTCTGTGAGGGTTCAGACTTCCTGGGTTCCTCTCTTCCCAGGGCTGCTTGTCTCTGGGCTCAACTCCTCTGCTATCTCCACAAGGCCAGCTGTAGACTATCAGGAGAATGGCTTGTCTCTTTTCCTGGGACCTTCTCTCCTTCCTCATGACCAAGCTCCTCTATGTGCTTCCTTCCCTGGGATCCAGCATTAAAACTCAGCATCAGAACTCCAAATCAAAACTCCAACTAACTCCTCTGCTCTAGCATGTAGTTTTATCTGAGTCCACACCCACCAAGGGGCGGGGACACGACGTCCTACTGATGTGGCCCAATCAAAGCCCTAATCATAATTTAATCACGCACAGAGGAACCGATCAGTTTACAAACATAATCCATATCTGTTTTTGGAATTCATAACTATATCAAACTGGCATAAGACCCCATCCACTTTTGGAATGCTAGCAAAGAGCAATTGAGCTTAAGGCATATGAAATAAAATATTTTTTTTAAATCCTCAAATTTCTGGCTGTCCACACAGCTTGCGGCAGGTTTAAAAGGAAGATAGGCATTTAAAGGGGCAGTGAATAGATTGAGATTGAAGAAATGGACTTCTCATTAACTTAAATGGCATTCATTTAGTATGCATGCTAATAGCACTTCGACATGTGGAATAAGAAATGATTGTGATGCTTTAGTTGATAGAGTTTAATTGCTAAAGAAACAGAAATATGGAAAACATGAGAATATTCTCACAGTGGAGCAGAAAACAGCCATGATGTGAGGCTGAATTGAACTGACTATAAGACCTAGCTACATATTAATATTTTCTTCAATTTCGGACGTTGTCTTAGATGCTGTTATGTAATAAGCCAAAAAACTGAGTAAATTCAAAACTTAAAATGCATTAAATTTGCAGTGCCTGGACTTGAAAATAATCTATTGGTTGAAATAATTCCCTTACATATCTATGGGAAAGAAGCATAGATTATTTTAAAAGAAATTTTATTGAGATATATTGATATACCATACAATCCATCCAAAGTGTATATTCAATGGATTTGGGTATAATCACAGAGGTGTGCATTCTTCATCGCAATCAATTTTGGAGCACTTTCATTACTCAAAAAAGAAAAACCCCCTTCCCCTTAGCAGTCACCTCTCAATCCCTCTATTCTTCCCCTGCCATGCCACTAATCTAATTCCATCTCTATAAATTTATTTATATTTACATTTTATATAAATGGATTCAAACATTATCTAGTACTTTGCCCCTAGTTTCTGTCACTTAGCATATTTTTTTACAATTGAAAAATATTAATATATTACTATTAATTATAGTTCATAGTTTGCTATAGGTGCATTTTTGCCCATGTACCACCCTATTATTAACACCTTGCAATATTAACATACATTTGTTCTAAATCTTGGAAGAACATTCTTATATTTGTACTATTGGCTACATTCATTGTCCACAACGTGGATCACTATACGGTACAGTTCCATGTTTCATCTTCTAGCTTTCCTTCTAGTGATCCTAAACTTTCCCTTTCAACCACAGTCATACCGATATATCAGCACTGTTTATTACTCTCACTATAATATGCTACCATCACCTCTATCCTTTTCCAAACATTTACAATCAGCCTTATTGCAAATTCTGCCAAATTAAGCATCAGTTCCCCATTCTCTACCCCAGGGGTTCTTAACCAGGGATCTGTGAGCTTGAACTGAAATTCAAAAAACATTATTCCTGTGGGGACATGTTGGTACAGATGTGATATTTATTAAATAACACACATTATACTGTGGACTTAGTAAGGGGTCCGTGGTTTTCACCTGAATGGCAAAGGTGTCCATGGAACAAAAATGGTTAAGAACCCGTGCTCTACCCTCATTCTTTCTTCTGGTGAACTATATTGAAGATATTAACTCCATAAGTTTGCTTATTATATTTAGTTCATATTAGTGAGATGATACAAAATTTGTCCTTTTGTGTCTGACTTATTTCACTCAATATAATGTCCTCAAGTTTCACCCATGTTGTTGCATGCATCAAGACTTCATTTCTTCTTACACCTGAATAAAATTCCATTGTATGTACATACCACAATTTGTTTAGCCATTCATCTGTTGTTTCAATCTGTTGGCAATTGTGAATAATGCCGCAATGAATATTGCTGTGCAAATGTCTGTTCACATCCCTGTTTTCATTTCTTCTGATTACCTACCTAGTAGCAGGATTGCAGGATCATATCCTTCACAGTGGCTGCACCATTCTACACTGTTGGCCCCACCAACACTGAATAAGTGTTCCTATTTCTCCACATCTTCTCCAATACTTGTAGTTTTCTGGGTTTTTTAATTAAATTTTTTTTTTTTTAGTTTTCTTTTTTAATAGTGGATATTCTAGTTGGTATGAAATGATCTCATTGTAGTTTTGACTTGCATTTCCCTAACAGCTAATTATGTTAAATGTCTTTTCATGTGCTTTTTTAGCCATTTGTGTTTTCTCTTTGGAAAAATGTCTGTTCAAGTCTTTTGCCCATTTTGAATTGGGCTATTTATCATTTTAACATTGACTTTTAGTGTCTCTTTACGTATCATGGATATTAAACCCTTATCAGATATTGGTTTCCAAATATTTTCTCCCTTTGAGTAAGCTGCCTTTTCACCTTCTTTGAAGCACAGAAGTATTCAGTTTTGAGGCTGCCCCATTTACACTTTCTTGTTCTTTCATTGTTCATGCTTTGGGTGTAAGGTCTAAGAAACCACATCTTATCACAAGATATTGAAAATGCTTCCCTACATTTCCTTCGAGGAGTATTATGGTTCTGGCTTTTATATTTAGGTCTTTGATCCATTTTGAGTTAATTTTTGTATAGGTGTGAGATAGGGGTCCTCTTTCATTCTTTGAATATGGATATTCCATTTTTCTAGCACCATTTGTTGAAGAGACTGCTCTGTCCCAGATGGGTGATCTTGGCAGCCTTGTCGAAAATGACTTGACCATAGATATGAGGGTCTATTTCTGAACTCTCAATTTGATTCCATTGGTCAATATGTGTATCTTTATGCCGGTATCATGTTTTTACCATTGTAGCTTTGTAATATGCTTTAACATCAGGAGCGTGAGTCCTCCAACTTTGTTCTTTTTAAAGAAGTTTATGGCTATTTGGGGCCAAAATTTAGATTATGGAAAAAGGTTAGTGTTAAATATATCTATTAAATATAATTTTGATCATGCCTTTTAGAATGCCTTGTTCTAAGTGAAATACATTAGCTAAAATGGTATCAAATGTGGTCATTATTTGTGAGACTCCTCACAAATAATAAATTGAGCAGATATCCTTTAGTATTAATACAGGTATAAATTCAGTAATTATGAAAAATTTCTCTTAAATTTGTTTGCTTTTCAGTCATTCATTTATTCATGTATTAATTTCTTTTTTTATTCTTTTCATGAAAAATTGAAGTTGCTTATAAATCTATATATCATAATTTGGAAAAAAAATCATTGTCAAATATTAGACCAGAAAATGTGAAGAGTATCTTAGTTTGCCATGCTGTTATGGCAAATACCATATACTGCTTTTGATAAAACAAGCAAACAAACAAATAAACCCACTTGCTTAAACAATAAACTTTTAGTTCTCACAGTTTTGGAAGCTAGAAGTCCAAATCAAGGTGTCAGCAAGGTTATCCTTTCTCCCAGGAGCCTACGGAGATCTGGTCCTGGTTTGCTGAAGTCCTTAGAGCTTTTTGGCTTACATCTCTGGCTCCCTTCACATGGCAATCTCGTTTTCCTTGTATCTGCTCTTTGGGTTTCCACTGTCTACCAACTGCTTCTTGTATGGACTTCTCTGACTGTACCTGCATTTCTTCTGCTTATAAAGGCCTCCAGTGATGTGGATTAAGGCCCACTCTGATTGAGCTAGTCCAGACTTAACTAAAAATAACATCTTCAAAAGGTCCTCTTTCATATGAATTCACACCCCTTCTGGAACACAGATTAAGAGTAAATTTGTTTTGCATTGCAAACATAATTCAACCTATCACATGCAAGGAGAAAAATAGAACAGGTATATGTAGGCATCATAAACTACAAATGATTTCTAAAATTAATTTTTAATGATTTAGAGCTTCTAAATGGCCGAAGGAGATAGATATATGATTGAATACATAATTTTTATTTGTAATAAGGAAAAATCATATTGGTGTATTAGGGGAAACATTTATCTTCTTGGACTTTAGTCTGAATTAAATTTCTTTCTTTTTTTAAAACATATTTTTATTAGGGAAGTTGTAAAAATACAAAACAATCATGCACATGTATGGAATTTCCATACAGCAACCTTCCACCAACACACTACATTGTTGTGGAATATTTATTACAGATTATGAGATAATATCATCAGACTATTACCACTAACTTTGGTTTATGAGTAGATTCGGTATGTTTTTTCCATACACTGTTATTAACACAGTACATCTTTGGCATTGATGCAAGAATTATACAATATTGCTGTTGATTATAGTTCATAGGTTACAGTAACTGTATTTTTCCCACACTTCTCCACATACTTACCACCTAGCAATAGTGATGTACATTTGTTCTAGTTCATAGAAGGACATTCTTGTATTTGTACTATTAACCACAATTCTCATCCACCTCTGGATTCACTATGTTATTCAGTCCCTAAATTTTTCTCTACCTTTCCTTCAATTGACATTTACATCCCTAGACTACACTGTTTGGGCACAATCCCATTTATAAACCACCTGTGTTAGTTCTACTCACTATAATATGTTACCATCAACTCTATCCATTTCCACACTTTTACAGTAAAGTTAACTAAAACTTCTACGTACATTAAGTATTAATACATCTTCTCTGCCCTCCTCTTATCTCCTAATAACCTATACTCTAGGTTTTAGCCGCATGTGTTTATTCTTCGTATTTAGTTCACATTAGTGAGACCATGCAATATTTGTCCTTTTGTACTCACTTATTTCACTTCACATGATGTCTTCAAGGTACATCCATGTTATCATATGTGTCCCAATTTCATTTCTTCTTACAGCAGCATAGTATTCCATCATATGTATACACCACATTTTGTTTATTCATTCATCAGTTGATGGACACTGATGGACACTTGGTTGTTTCCATCTTTTGGCAATTGTGAATAATGCTGCTATGAACATTGCTGTGCAAATGTCTGTTCAGGTCATGGTTTTCAGTTCTTCTGGATATATTCCTAGTAGAGGAATTGATGGATCATATGGCAGTTCTATATTAGCTTCCTAAGGAACCACCGAACTTTCTTCAGCAGAGTCTGCACCATTTTACATTCCCACCAACAGTGAAGGAGTGTTCTTATTTCTCCACATGCTTTCCAGCACTGATATTTTCTGTTTTTTTTTTTTTAAATAGTAGCCATTCTATGTGGAGTGAGATGATATCTCATTGTCATTTTGATTTGCATTTCCCTAATAGCTAGTGATATTGAACATTTTTCAATGGCTTTTTGGCTATTTGTATTTCCTCTTTGGTGAAATTTTATTTAAGGCTATTGCCCATTTTTTAATTGAATTGCTTGCTCTTTTATTATAGAGTTGTATGAGCTCTTTAAATTTCCTTATCAGATATGTGATTTACAAATATTTTCCCCATTGAGTGGGCTGCCTTTCACCTTCTTGGCAAAGTCATTTGAATCACAAAAGAGTTTAAGTTTGAGGAGGTCGGTCTCATTTATCCATATTTTCATTCATTGCTTGTGCTTTCAGTATAAAGTTTAAGAATCCATCACCTATTACAAGGTCTTGAGGAGGTTTCCCTACATTTTCTTCTAGGAGCTTAATGGTTATAGATTTTATATTTAGATCTTTGATCCATTTAGAGTTAATTTTTGTGTGAGCTATAAGATAGGCGTCCTTTTCTTTCTTTTGGCTATGGATATCCTGTTCTCCCAGCACCACTTGTTGAATAGACTCTTCTGCCCCAGCTGGGTAGGTTTGACAGCCTTGTCAAAAATCACTGGACATAGGGAAGCAGATATGGCTCAAGTGACTGGGCTCCTGTCTACCATATAGGAGGCCCCAGGTTCATTTCCCAGGGCCTCCTGGTGAAAACAAGCTGGCCCCTGTGGAGAGCTGGTGCAACAACAACAATAAAAAAAAGAGACAAAGAAGAGAGACAATGAGAGACACAACAAACCAGGGAGCTGAGGTGGCTCAAGAGATTGGGTGCCTCTCTCCCACATCAGAAGTCCCAGAATTAGTTCCCAGTGCCTCCTAAAGAAAAGACGAGAAGAAGAGAAGACAAGCAGACACAGAGAGCACACAGTGAATGGACACAGAGAGCAAGACAGCGAGCACCAAACAAACAAACAAACAAACAAACAAAAACCAAGGGGGGCGGAATAAATAAAAAAAAATAAAAATAATAATTAAAAAATCACTTGTCCATGGATGTGAGGGGTTTCTGAACCATCAGTTCACTTCTATTGGTCAATGTGTCTATCTTTATGCCAGTACCATGCTGTTTTACCACTGTAGCTAAATAATTTGATTAAAGTGGAAATAAGAGTCCTCCAACTTTGCTTTACTTTTTTAAGATGTTTCTGGCTATTCAGGGCCCATTACCCAACCAAATAAATTTGATAATTGTGTTTTCCATTTCTTTAAAAAAAATGCTGGTAGAATTTATATCGGAATTCTTTTGAATCTGTGTATCAGTTTGGGTAGAACTGACATCTTAACGATATTTAGTCTTCCAATTGATGAGCACAGAATATTCTTCCATTTATTTCAGTCTGTTTTGATTACTTTTAGCAATGCATTGTGGTTTTCTGTATACAAGTTCTTTATGTCATTAATTTTATTACTAAATATTTGATTCTTTACTTGCTGTTATAAATGGAATTTTTTTCCTGACTTCCTTCTCAGATCATGCATTACTATTGTATAGAAACACTACTGATTTTTGTGTATTCATCTTGTATCCGCTGCCCTGCTGAAATCGTTTATTAGCTCTAGAAGCTTTGTTGTAGATTTTTCAGGACTTTCTAGGTGTAGGATCATATCATCTGTGAATAGTGAAAGATTTACTTCTTCCTTTCCAATTTGAATGCCTTTTATTTCTTTTTCTTGCCTGATTGCTCTAGCTAGAACCTCTAGGACTATATTGAACAATAGTGGTGACAGTAGACCTCCTGTGTCTTGTTTCCCATTTCAGTGGGAATGCTTTTAGTCTTTCACCATTGAATACAATGTTAATTGTGTTTTTTTCCTATATGCAGTTTATCATGTTGAGAATGTTTCCTTCAATTCCTATCTTTTGTGATATTTTACAGGAAAGGATGCTGTATTTTGTCAATGCCTTTTCTGTGTTCATGATCATGTGGTTTTTCTTCTTTGATTTATTAATGTAGTTTATTACCCTGATTGAATTTTTTGTGTTGAATCACCCTTGTATGCCTGGTTTAAAACCCAATGGATCATAATGAATAATTCTTTATTGTGCTGTTTGATTAGATTAGCAAGTATTTTGTTGAGGATATTTGCACCTATATTCATTAGGAAAATGGGAGTATAATTTTCTTTTTTCATAATATCCTTATCTGGCTTCATAGAATGAGTTTGGTAGTGTTCCTTCTTGTTCAATTTTTTGGAAGAGTTTGAGCAAGATTGGTTTAAATCTTCTTTGAATGCTTGGTAGAATTCAACTGTGAAGCCTGAAGTCCTGAGCTTTTCATTTCAGATAGGTTTTTGATTACTGTTTCAAATCTCTTTACTTGTTATTGATTTGTTGAGCTCTTCTCTTTCTTCTAAGGTCTGTGTAGGTTGTTCATTCATTTCTACAAATTTATCCATTTCATCTTCATTGTCTAGTTTGTTGGTTTACAGTTGTTCATAGTATCCTCTTATGAGCTCTTTTATTTCTGTGGGGACAGTAGTAATGTCCCCATTTTCTTTTCTTTTCTTTCTTTTTTTTTGTGATTTATTTGCATCTTCTCTCTTTTTTCTTTGTCAGTCTAGCTAAGGGTTTGTGAATTTTTTCATCTTCTCAAAGAACAAACTTTTGGTTTTGTTAATTCTCTCTATTGTGTTTTTTGTTCTCAATTTCCTTTGTTTCCATGCTGATCTTTGTTATTTCTTTCTTTCTGCTTGCTTTGGGAATACTTTGCTGTTCTTTATCTAGTTCCTCTAGGTGTAAAGTTAGGTCTTTAATTTTAGCTCCTTCTCTTTTAAGTTAAGAATTGAGGGCTATAAATTTCCCTCTCAACACTGCTTTCACTGAATCCCATAAGTTTTGATATGTTGTGCTCTTGTTTTCAATCATCTTGATGTATTTACTGATTTCTCTTGCAATTTCTTCTTTGATCCACTGATTGAGTGTGCTGTTTAATCTCCATGTATTTGCGAATTTTCCCTTTTTTTGCCTGTTATTGATTTCCAGCTTCATTCCCTTATGATCAGAGAAAGAACTCTGTATAATTTCTATCTTTTTAAATTTGTTGAGACCTGTCTTGTGACCCAATATATGGTCAATCCTGGAAAAGGTTATATGAGTGCTTGGGAAGAATGTATACCCTGCTGTTTTGTGGTGCAATGTTCTATATATGTACATTAGGCCTACTTCATTTATCAAATTATTCAAGCTCCCTGTTCCAACTCTATTGTTATCCCTAATTCCAAGATCTGAATTATGGCTGTAGGGAAAAGTAATACCTTATATTGGTTGCTGATTTAGAGCATGTACCACATCCCTTAGGACTTGTCCTAGCCCCACAAGATGTTGCCACCCTGCTGGTACCATCACTGAATCTTCAAAAGTTCATTCTATACTTCCACCATGTTGATGCTTCAGGGTGATGGGGAACATGAAAATAGTAGTGAATTCCATGAGTATGAGTCCATTGACATGTTTTATTTGCTCAGGACAAAGTCCTTGGTCAAAAACAATGTTGTGTGGAATATCATGACTGAACAATGCCTTCTGTAAGTCTGCAGATGGCAGTTTTGGCAGAAGCATCACAGGCATGGAAAACAAATACCTATCCAGAACAAGTAATTACCTGTGAGAATAAAGAACTGTTTTCTTATATGATGAAAGTTGTCTAATGTCATCAATATGCCACCAGCTGGATCCCCCAAGAGTAGTTCCATATTGGAGGTCTGATGCAGATCTCTGTTGTTGGCATGTTGGGGAATCAGCAGTGGCTATAATTACAGCTATCATATTTTCAATTTTAAGTATATTTTCACGGTTTCTGAAGATTCCAGTTTTTAAAAATGAAATTGATCTTGTTTAATAGATTCAACATTTTTTAACCTTCCTGATTGCTTTTTCAAACTGTTTTCAATATTTTTTCTTTTTGCATTCTTTTCATTAAAGTTTTCAGATAGCTTGTAGGCCTATGTATCATAAATTAGAATAATGTGAATAATATAAAAATAGGTCATAAAAATACAAATTTAGTAAAAAGATAGAACAAAGGCTTCAAATAATCTTAAAAGTTATTTTTCTCTTCCCTGCACCACCACAATTTCCTCTAAATTAATTTTCAGTTCTTTTTCTGAGGCTTTTCTCAGATGTCTTGCTATCTTTGGCTGTCTCTTCATTTTTAAGAACAGAGTACTTTCAAACCTTGACTGGAAGCTCTGTGCATGTGGGTAGAAATTTGGGGTTTCATTTGTATGGTTATTTAGCTGAGTTGATTCATTGGGGATCCTTCTCCATTTTAATATGTTTAAGTCTCTTATTTTGGCTGGTCAGTTTCCTCATGGAAGACTCTAATGATAACCTGCCTGTTCAGGGTGGTGGTGGTGGTGGTGGTTATATCCTTGGATGCCAGCATTATGGAAGCTGGGTTGGAGAGAAGGCTGGTGGGGAGGATGCCTAAGCTTTCTGTATGTAAACTTTCACTTAGCCCTCCTGTCTTAAGTATTATGCCTGGTAACACTAGTCCAAAGCCCATGTGTTATATCTGTATTAGGGGAAAACTTCTAGTCATTGCTAATTAGGAGAGAAAATGTTCATCATTCTTGTATATTTGATTTGATTTCACAATTGGGAGAGTCTAGAAGCCACCCAATTTGACCTGCAGTACCCTTAAATGGCTTATCAATTGTTGACACAAATACCTCTCTGGGAAGGGGAATCTGAAAACAGAAAAAATGCTGAAATTCTGATCAGGAATCAGTTATATTCTCAGATTTCCTCCCACATTCTATATAATTGGAGAACTTCTTATTCCTTGTAGCAGTGGAAAGAACCTAAATATCTATCAATGTGGACTGACAAAATAGATGATCATGTTTTTTTCAATATAATAAAAAATTTAAAAGAATGAGATAAATCTATATATTTACCTCTAAGATATATTTTTATTTGTATATTCAATGTTATTTATTAAGTTGAATTTATTATTCAACTTTATATATAATAAAATCCATACATTTAAGTGTATATTTGAGTTTTTATAAGTCAAATTTCTACAATGTATAATAATCCTGCATCTAAGATTAGATTAAATTAAAGAAGTTCCCTTTGTCCCTTCCCCAACAATTTCCCCAACTCATGGCCCCACCTACTGATCTATTTTCTGTCAATATAGATTATATTTTTTCCTAGAATTTCACAAAAATAAATCATTTAGTGTGGTGGATAGGCTAATGTGACAACTTGGCCAGATAATGATGCCCACTTTGGTTAAGCAAGCACTGGGCTAATTGTAATACAATGCCACTTCATGGACTTTAATCATCAGTGAGTTGATTGCACATAAGGTTGATTACATCTACAATCAACTGAGGAGATTGCCATCAGCAATCAGTTGAAGGCCTTAAAAGGAGAAGTGATTTCAGCATTCAGAGAGAAAATCCCCATTTCTATTTCAGATAACCAGTATCTGCTGGGGAATTCAATGAGGACCTTTATCTGAGTCCCTGGCCTGCAGCCTGCCCTACAGAAATTGGATTTGTGCATCCCCATGGTCATGTGAGACAATTTTATAAAATCTCATGCTATTTACAGATTTACAGGAGATATCTGTAAATAGTTCTGTTTCTCTAGTTCTGTTTCTCTGGAGAACCCTGACTAATACAGCTTGGTACCAGGAATGGTTCTGAGAAACAGAGTCTTAAAAATGGAATTTCTAAATTGGCTCTGGGATTTTGTATTTGGCTTTCTACTTTGATTAGATTCAAGGGCACTAATGACTCTGGTTCCAATAATCAAGAGGCCGCTAACAGTCCATGGCATGAGTTGGCACTAGAGATATACAAAATATCACCACTGGATATGACTACTTCAATGCTTATAAGAGGCAAGAATCTGGGTGAGTGTTTTTAACACCTTAACAGAGTTTTGTGGGATTAAAAAGTACAATGAATTTTCTCACTGTTCCTAAATATGCTGGATACAGTTACAAAAGAAAGGGATGAGCTGAAGTCTTCAAATTTACACCTTAAGCACCACATGCATTATGTGAAAGTTTCTATATGTGCTCGGAAAGAAAATCTTGTTTTGTGCAGCTGCAAACTCGAGATCTCTGAAAACCAGACTCAGAGTCTCATTGTATGAGTAGCAAAGTTACAACAGAAACTAAAATCTCAACCTTGCAGGGTGTCTACTGTTAAAGTGAGAACATTGATTGGAAAGGAGTGGAATCCTGAGGATATGGATGGAGAAATATGGGTTGATGATGACAGCAGTGGGGACATTGAAAACCTAAATTCTGCTGTGGCTTTGCCAGATGACTCTCTAATGTCCACCCAATGTCAAGCTTTCATCACCCAACCTCCAGTCTAACCCAAGGAAACTTGACCTCCTCCCCACCATGAGGAAGGTACCATCCATCCTCAAGCCTGCACTATCCAATCTCCAGCCTGCCCCCAAAAGTCTCAATCTCCTCCCTGCCCTGAGCAAACCACCACCCAACCTCCACCCTGCCATAAGGGGTCGGCCATCCAACCCCCACCTGAAGAGATTAATCCTGTCTCACCAGATGAAACTACAAGGGAATTCCCTGAGGTAATTGGCTTGCAAGATACTTCTAATTCTTCTCCTTACCCACCCCTACCATCCCTCTTCACTTCCAGACCTATAACTAGTCTACAGTCATAACAAGCCGCCAAAGGTGAAGTACAAAGTGTGATCAATGAGGAAGTACACTATATTCTAAAAGAACTGCATGGGTTTTCCAATTTATATAGATATAAATGAGGGGGATATGTGTGGGAATGGATATTAAGGATATTGGGTAATAGTGGAAGGAATATATAGTTGAATCAGGCTGAATTTATTGATATGGGACACTAAGCAGATTCTGGATTCAATGTTGTAGCTTGAAGTGTTAGAAAGGGCTCTAACAGTTTGTTTAGTTGGGTGGCTAAAACATGAACCAATGCCTGAGGTTGAGATGACTGATTTACCCTGGCATACTGTCGATGAAGGGATCCAAAGTCTTAGAGGGATTGGAATGCTAGAATGGATTTACCATTTAAGACCTGCCCACCTACCCCAGGATTGTCCAGAGTACACACATTTCATCAGGACTGAGAGGAATAAATTTGTGAGAATAACTCCATCTTCTCTGAAGAGTTCTGTGGCTGCTCTTCTTTGTAGGTCAGATATTACTGTGGGAACTGCTGTCACAGAACTAGAATCCTTAAACACTATGGGGATGATTGGACCCTGGGCTGGCAGAAGAAGAATATGTATTAGTCAGCCAAAGGGGTGCTGATGCAAAGTACTAGACATCTGTTGGTTTTTATAAAGTGTATTATTTTGGGGTAAAAGCTTACAGTTACAAGGCCTAAAGAGTCCAACTCAAGGTACCATAAGAGATAATTTCTCACCCAAGTCAGTTGCCACATGTTGAAGCAAGATGGTGGGTGGTCTCTGCCTGGTCTCTTGGGCCTTAGCTGCTCAGCTTCTCTGTTCTCTTTGGCAGCAAACTATCAGGTGAATGGCTTATCTCTTCCCAGGGCTGCAGGATCAAAGCTCTCTCCTCTTCTGTGTCTATGGAGCTCTCTCTATTTTCTCGTGTGTCATCTTCTGTGTGTCTTCTTGAGGGAGGAGGACTTAAACTGAGTTGCATCCTACTGACGTAGTCAAATCAAAGCCCTTATCTTAACATAATTTAATCAAAGACATCTCAGCTGAATCTAATACAATTGAAGGGGACCACTCCCAGAAGAAAAGACCAGTTTGCAAAAAAAATTTATCTTTCTGGAATTCATAAATAGTCTCAAACTGCCACAAAGTAGTAGCACTTAATCATTAAAGACAAGGTGAGTGTGGCTACCACAATGAAAGACATACTCAAACAGCAATTAAAAGAGTCTGTGCCATATAGAACTATGGCACTGACTAATAGATCATGGGGTACCTAGAGTGAAATAGATGGGAAGTCTAGTAAATTCTTACTAGATCTATATAAGCAGACAAGTTCTAAGTTGACTGAACAAATCCTTAACTTGAATTACAGAAAGAGAATCACAGCCCCTTCATCAATTCTCAGACTTGAGACAGTATACAGACCCAGAGCCCCTTGAATGAGGAGAAGGCCAGGTCCCCTTGAGGAAGGATCCTGTTATGCTGTCAAAAATTTATACTGTTAATCTTCCTCCCCTCTTTCCCCAAGGAGACCTATGGCTTTTTACCAGGGTAACTAACTGTGCATTGGAGAAAAGGATATTATCAGACACTTTATTTATTTATTTATTTAATTTTTTTTATTTGTAAAATGATATATAATACATATGCATATATGTGCATTTGTTTACATAAATTATTTGTTATATATATATATGTATACATTTTATAAAGGTGCCTAGATTACCCAAATATTACTCAGAAACTACAGGGATTTCCATGCTCCCCACCGCCCACACCCCCAGCAACACCCCACACAACCATTCCCCATCCACGTGGTACTACACCCACAATGGATATACACATCTTGGGGCCTTGCCACCGAGCATAGACCACAGTTCACATCACAGGCCACACTCTCTCCCACCCAGTTCTGCATGGTA
>JAQZBX010032243.1:0-25972 GCA_029593785.1 Cabassous unicinctus | reverse complement strand
AACAAATGCCAGTCAAACTCAAGGCACCCAGCCTCTGTGACAAAGCTATGTCCTGGCTCTTCTCCTGGAACTCAGGAGGTGTGCCCCTGAGCAGGGCTTCCACTGCCACCCCTGAATTAGGCCATGATTTATTCTTTTGAGAAAAAAACAAATGTGCCTGGTGAATTGAACCAGCCTTTCTCCTTTATACCTTCTCAGCTCAGACTGATAATTTCAGTAACTCTTTAGGATTGAGAGGTGGTTTATAGAGTGAGTCATAGCTCTTTTCTTCCACTTCAGTTGGAGAATTTCTGGAAAAATGTAATTCCCATGGATAAGAAAATAAAACCTAATAATTCTGCATTTGTAAGATCTTTCTGGTGGCAGGTTAAAAAATAACAATACTCATTCAGGTGAAAAGAAATGTCAACGTTCTGTTATTTAACTGTTTACTTGATATAACAGTGAATCACATTTCTCACAGAGCGTCCGTTAAGGATATGTGGTATTTAAAGGTGAGATTATTTTAGTTTTGGCATAGTGAAAAAAAAAGTGTTAGAAACATGAGAACAAGGGGAATGTGTGTTATTGAAGTCTTTAGGTTTTTTAAATGAATCATTTTTCCTTCATCCTCCCAAAATAACAATGAGGTTAACGTATTGTCAATCTCAGTTTAAGATGGCCTTTAATTCTTCCTTGCTCTGTGTTGTGAAAAGAGGTTGTTTTTAACATTTGCTATCTTATTCATTGATTTTCTAAATTTTGTGTTTGTGTTTCTTGATTATCTTGAAAATGCCAATTAACTATCATCACATTAAAGATATGAAGTCCTCACTGAATTATTATGTACGCTCTTAGTATTTCTTGTGGCCTTTGAGTCTTAGACTGTAAAAGATAAAGATATATTGTTCTTACCCTCAGGACATTTATAGTAAAGTTTAGAAATTTAATGTATAATCTCTTGGTTAGTTTGTTGATGCTAGACACTATATAAAATATTATTTGTTAATAACACATTAAAATAGCTTGAATTAACAAAACTTAAAGCTTAATATTTCTAAGTGTGCTTGTATTTTCTTTATTTAAATATCAGAGTCATGAAATTTTTAATGCACTAAGAAACTGAGGAATTTTCTAAACGAAGGAAAATAATTTAAATTTTTCACATTATAAAAATTCAAAGCTGGGGCGGATGTGGCTCAGATGGTTGGGCGCCCATTTCCCGTATGGCAGGACCTGGGTTCGATCCCCGGGACCTCCTGGTAAAATAAAGAAAAATATAGAAGGTGCGCGGCCCCGCGAGCGGGTAAGCACCCAGGCCCCGCCGAACCATGCAGCAAGATGATGACATAACAGGAGAGAGACGCTGGGGAGAGCCAAGACAAGACGCACCGAAAAACCAGGAACTGAGGTGGCGCAGGTGGCAGAATACCTGTCTCCCACATCGGAGTTTCTAAGGATCGAATCCCAGTGAAGACAGGAGGAGAAGGGTGAGAGGAGAGGGCAGGAAATAGACACAGAGAATTGCCCAACGAATGGACACAAAAACAGCAAAAATGGGGGGAGGGGGGGTTTAAAATGGATAAAAAAGTAAATAAATCTTTTTTAAAAATTCAGAGTGATAATTTAAATTGTTTCTGATGTAAACAAGTATTTTAAGAATTTTAGTGAGAGTTCTTTAAGAAAATCTAGTAGTTAGGAAAAGTATGCCAGGTATTTTAAAAATAAAGAATATTCTAAGAAAGAATGTATGTCCCTTACTAAACCCAGTAAGAGTCTAACATACAATCATAGAAATTTTTCACTACCTTTCCTACTTTTGTTATTGGTAAGTTTCTGTGTTTTTAATTCTTAAAGATTCCTTTCCTACCTTTTCTTTGTTTTTCAATAAGTAGACTCATAGCACTTTTGCCATTTCATAACTCCTTGGACACACAATTCCTTGCTCCTTTTAAGAATGTGCCAAAACCAAGAGCTATCCAAGAAAGTCTTTTTAATAACCCAACATGCTCAAATGTCTACTATCATAAAAATAAGCATATCCATTATTCCATTTCTCTTTCTCCCTCTCCTCCTACCCCCCCCTTTTTTCCTTTTGAGCATGGATTTTATGCTATACCTGCGTACCTAAAACTCAAAATTAACAAATGAGATTTTGTCACAATTGCTTCAGATTTTTTTAATCAAAGGGGAAAGCACTCAAGTTTTTCTCTTTTGAACCCTCCCTAAGCTCAGAAAATGACCCTTCAGTTTATACTTAATGGGATACATAGGCAAAATCAGACGAGACTAAACCAAAGTTAGGACTTAACAAAAGGAAGAGAAACACAAGCTGTGACAAATTTAAATTCCCTCTCTTCTATTCATTTCTTTCATTCCTTTTAGTCAGCCAACAGCTGTCAACTCTCAACACCAATCTAAACACTGTGCTAGGTTCTTGAAATACAGAGCTAAATAAGGCTCTTTCCTCTGAAGAACCTAGAGTAAGAGAGTCAGGTACAAGTAAACAGCTGTATTAAATTGTTATAAATGTTATTAAAACTGAGACCAGATTGCAAATGCTGTGAGGGTGGGGGCGGTGGCATTCATCAAGATATGGCATGGTGAAAGAGTGTATCAACTTTGGGAAACCACAAGTAGGTGAGGTGAGGGTGGAGGGTGACGTGGGGAAGAGTGGAATTGCCTGGGGAAGAACTGACTGAAAAGGAGGCCTATGCACAGTGCAGTGGAGTTACACTTTTATACTTTGGGCATTAAAAAGCCATGGAAGGATTTTGAACAGGAAAGTAACATCATCAGTTTTCCCTGGAGGGTAGAGGAGGAAGGGGATATATTATAATCATAATCATGTACAGCCAATTCTCCTTTTTCATGGTAGTTTGGTTCTGTAAATTTGCCACAAACACTGAGTTAGCAAATGCTGAACCATAGTTCCTAGGGAAAATACAGGGTAAAGTTCCTGCAAGCCTCTGGTCACAACATTTTCATCAACCAATCAATACATACCCTTGTTTTGTACGTGTTTCTGTTTAAAAATATTTTATTTGCTATATATTGTTAATGTATTAACATTAAATTCATGGACAACACCACTGTATCACATACTCAAATGAAGCTTATGTAACATATATTTTCTCTGTAAGGCACATCACAACCTTCTTGGCTTAGGAACACTAGACAGCACTTCAGCACTACACTTGGGAACCACTTTCAACAGCGAAATCACCAAAAAACACAAAAATGCAAGAAATGTGGCACTAAATATACCATGAAAAGGGTACTTGTTTACGGTATGAGAGCTGAAACAAGAAGGTAGAACGTTTCGCCTTGTTCAACCTCAGCTAGGAACATGCACGTGGGGTGACTCAAGTATTTCACCACTCTGCACATGCCCATGAATGACCATGAAAGCACCATGCATTTTGATTTGGGGGTTACAAATATTAGCGATTAAATTAATTCACAAATATGGAATCCAGGAATGATGAGGATCAACTGTATATAATTCCATCTCTGCCCAGAAAATATGATATAAATCTGGATGATTACAAGACACTTAACCCTACATTTATAATACATGAGGCACATCATATGGATTTCATTTATGTCCTTTGAAAGTTGATTAGCTCAAGTGGAGAGAGAATGGCCTTAAGTACCCAAGACATTTTTAATCTTAGCTGATAAACAGTAAAGTGTATTTGGCATCAGGGAATCTAAATCTTAGTGAGGTTCTGTTCTCTCTTCTCATCTCAGGAATCCTCTCTACTGACTCCAAAAAACCTACTCATAAACTCCAAAATAGTCACCTTATGAAAACAATGCCCTCACTGGTATTTGTTTTGAGGTATGCCTTATACTTCTCCTCTGAAAACGTATCATTGAAATGAGTATTTGTATAATAACTTGCATGTTGTCTGTTTCCCCTGATAGACAGTAAGCCTCATGAGGGACCATGTCTGCCTTGTTTCCCACTACACCAACAACACCTAAAACAGAGGCTGACATGCAGAAGGTGCTGTGACATTGGTTGAGGAAAGGAGTTACTAGAGAAGGGCTGAATGTGAAGGTGTGGTCGGTTGACTTCCCTTTCATAACACTTGTTTTCACTGAAAAAATTGATAGAGATTGGTGCTATACCAGATCTGTCTCTAACTCTGATAGATTGGAAATATATTTTCTAGCAAAATACCAAAATTAAATTTGTTTCAATGAAATATTGGGTGACAATCAAATACCTAATGAACTTTTACTGGGTGCCTAATTCTGCTGGGTTCTCCAAAAGATAAAAGCAAAGGAGCTCATCCAACCTATACTGAGGGCCTGGTAAGTACCAAGCCCTGAATTAAGCATCAGGAGTGCACAAATGAGGGGCACAGACAGACCTGCTGCTGAGCAGCCTATAGACTGGTCAAGAATAAAAAATAAAAAGGACAATCCATGCAGTCAGTCAATAGGCTTGAGAAAAAAGTTCAGCGGTTCTGAGAAGGAAGAGAATAGTCAGCTAACGGAAGGAGAGCTGTGCTGACCCACAAGAGGCTTGCATCAGGTGGGGGTGGTGTAGGAAAGGTGGCTTGCTCTGATAGTGACAAATAATAGTTATAATGAAGGTCAGGGAAGGGTGAGCCACGTCTTGGATAGCCCTTTGCTGCTTTCTGGGAGGCTTTTCCAAAAGGGTGTGCATGCAAACCAGAAAGTTGTCTGCCGTGAATGGGCAAGCTAGCATAGGATCGGTTGGGAGGTGCCTTTTAGGTTGGCATCAGTTCCTACAAGCATTAGAATTTGGGAAGTAAGACTCAAAAAAAAATTTTTTTTTCATCCTTAACTAAAGGGAAGTTAACAAAAAAACCACAATCATATTTGAACAAAACAAGCAGAGGAGCATTTCACTGAAAGGAATTGCTATTGGAATGAATGTCCTACTATTTCACTTGTGCCAAAGAGTAATTGAATTGCAAGTGGAATACCAAAATGGAATTTCATTAGTTTACTTGAGTAAGAATTACCTTGAGATACTAGGAAACAAGGTATCCATCCCAAAACACAGAAAATAAAAAATTTAAAGAATTTTTAAAAAGAGAGAGAGAAAGGAAAACCAGTAAAGATTTATCTTTTTAAGTTTCTTTTCTCATTCAACATGGTCTCTCTTTGAAAAACATAGACAAAATATATTTCATTTTTTATCTTTTGGAACATTTTCAGACAACCATAGCAGTGCTCTTTTGGCTCTGGCACCTTCTTGATATCCTTTAAGTCAAATGTCTCTGATCATTACCTCTATGAAGTCAAGTTTTCAGTTATGGAAAACGGGCATGCCCTGGAGACAGTACAGTTGGTGGCTGTAGTTTTTATGGTTAAGTGGGTGTGGAAGATAGGAAAAGCACAGCACCCTCTTTGAATACTAACTCAATTAGAGCTGCTCTCCAAAAGAAGAGAAAAGGTTCATTCAGATTTTTAGACTAGAAACCACGATGAACTGTAATCTGACTGGTGTCTTATGGTAAGAAGTTTTAGACTAAAGCTTTCCTGTGATGCATAAGCAGGAAAGAGAAGGTACTTGCTATGCTCTGAAATGTTGAAGGAAATGTTTTTTAAAATATGCTATGGGGGATTTTTAAGTTTTCCAGACTATTGCAAACCCTCAATCCAATACTGATTGAGAACGCCAAGTACACCTTTGCCCCTTTGCCCTGCTGCTGGCTCTGCTTAAGTTAGAAAATGTATATGTCTTAGCAGGTTTCCTTTCAAGAGTTCTAAGTGTTTTACCAGCTTTTTTATTTTGTCCTCAAGGTGTTTATTGGTTGTCTTCCCCCACAGGCTAGCAGTTCCTTAAAGAATTTACATGTCTAAACTTACACACCTTCACATTCACCACTTCTATAGTTACTCCTCTCAGTGGATGTCGGAGCACCTTTTATGTGTCAGGCTCTGCTTTCGGTGTTGTTGGGAAACAAGGCAGACGTGAGACCAGCCCTCGTGGGGCTCACTGTCCACCAGGGAAAGCAGACAGCATACAAGTCTTTATACAAATACCCAACTCAGAGCATAGGTCCTTAAAGCAAAGGGGGTATTCAGTACGTATTTCTTTAATTAATGACATTCCTCTATTTTAACAACTTGATTTAAACACCTCATGATGTATTTTTATCTTCTGGTCAAGTAAGAGCAAGCGATTTTACATTGGAAATTTTTCTTCACATGAATGTTAGATCAGATCAGGTAACAGATGGTTCTCATTCCAATAGCTAAACTAAAAAGACAGGAAACAGCTTATAGAGAAAAAGAATTAGTTTTGGCTTTCAGTTGGATTTAATGTGTTTCGTGGCTAATATATGCACTTTGGGTATGGAAGGAGGTGGACTGATTGTAAGAACCATTAAAATAATATGGGTGTTTTGTTAGAATTTTATGCTCACCTTTTAAAAAGAAGATTTTTCCTATCTTTCTGACTTCATTCAGTCCCATCATGTTACTTTTCTTAGGCCAATTCTCATTTATACCATTAGAAATATGTAGGAAGAATCACTTTCAGTTTGTTTTTCATTGTGGCTGTACTCAACCACAGCTGCATGTGTCCATGTGGGTGTTTAGCTGTGGTGCCGTATTTAATTAGGGTTCTTGTGACCTGGAGGGGAGTGGGGGGGTTTCTCCCATGACACCAATCACCAGGATTCCACAGGAGATGACTTTTCTCATCAGAAACTCTCCTTCCAGCCAATCTGTGCTAGCAGAGGCCCTCTCTAAAAATGATGCTGCACTTTATTATTAAAAAAGACACATCAGTTCTTTGACCAACGAAGGACATAAAGTTAGTGAAATGGAAGCACGTGAAAGTGAATGCAAAAAAAAAACAAAAAAAAAAACCCACACCCATATCCTAAAGGCTTGAGGATGGTTTAGAATGAGGATTGTTTTGTCACATTGTCAGAGTCTGAACTGAGGTCTCAGAGTTCAGGGAGAAGAATTTTCACACGTCTAACTCAATCACTTTTAAGTAGGATAATAATTACCATAGGAGGTAATGTTTATTGAGCACCTATTTCACTGAGCACCAGAGGCTTTCGTTCCCTTGTTAAGGTCATATAGTGAATACGAGGTGTAAAGGGTCCAACTCCAGAACTCATGTTCCTCCTGCTTTTAGTCTCATCTAAAATGTCTGCCAATGTCTCCTTTACTTTTATTTTAAAGAATTGTGAACTTCTGGTATCCTATCTGTATTTTGTTTACCTCATGCCTACAGACCTGCACAGGCACACAGGCCTCGATTTTATCTTTCTGCCATTTGAGTTCACAAGTTCATGTTTCATGTGCTAAGACTTTCAAACAAGAGACAGTAAGACTAATAAAATGCACGAGGATTGAGCAAGTTGGGCTTCTCTGAACAGATAAGGTCAACAGCAGTCATTTTGTAGTATCTACCAAAGAGAGCTTTAGACATCTGTTCCCCAGTGTTGCTAGTTTTTGCTCCAATTCTTATCATCTGGACTGTGAACCTTAGAAATTACTAAAGAAAGACAGCAATAGAATACCCCACACTGGGAAGCGGGTGTAGCTCAGTGGTCGAGTGCCTGCTTCCCATGTACAAGGTCCCGGGTACCTCCTAAAAAAGAGAGAGAAAGAAAAAGACCCCACCCAATCACCCTGCCGTTATAGGATGGAAGCAGTTAAACACCCATCTGAACCGTTATCTCTTTTCTTTTCCTCATCATTACTCACAGATTATTATCCACATGTCCAGACTGCTGCAAACAGGGTTTTAACAAAAGCATGCAATTTTATTTTTCTTTGGATGTTTGTAGTTTTGGTTGCTACAATCACCGTTTCTTATTGTGATTACACATATATATTTTTAAAAGAAGAATTGTGTTAATGCTATTACTACTTAAGTTTTTTATGTGATAAAAATATCGGGTCAGTTAGCAATGAAAATTCTCTAGTCACGCTTGTCTTCTCACCCCTAAAAAATGCAAAAAGCCCTGAAGCTAGTTTGGCTAAAGGGGCATGGTTGCCAACCTTCAAAGACTCTCTTCAGCAAAGGCCTGTGACAAGCCTGGCCCAGATGCCAAAGAGGCAGTGGTGAACCTGTGGTGGTTGTGTCTGAGAGAGAGAATGTACTCAGAAGGCAGTTTTGCATACAGAGTAAGCTCTTGTTCTCACACTGGGATATTACTTACATTAAAGCTAAGACCTAGCCCGGAAGTCCCAGATCTGAATGATTTCTTCCTTTCTAGGAAGGGAGAAGTGCTGCATGTCCTGGGTTTTCACAGTCACTCATGCCACTGTCTCTCTCGGTTGCCTGTGTGTCGCCAACCCATTGCCATCATCTTCTGGATGACAAACCAAATTCATAGTGGAGAGGGGAGCTCAAATGCCAGGTGGGAGTTGTAGTCTAACACTCCTCCACCTTATCAGCACTGGATCTAGGTCTGTATTTCATCAGCTCCAAATTAGCAATCATAATTTGCCAAATCCCAAAACTGCCAAGTGTGAGCAGCAATTAGATTTGTTCCTGCTGGCTTAGATGCAAAGAAGACAGTCCTTAGCTATACTTTTACAGGTATACTTTAGAGAAACTAAATGTGGCAAAATGTTAAGGATAGTAATTGCAGCCTTTTCCATGTTATTTAAAGTTATTAAAAATGGCCGAGTCGTTTGGAGGCTATAGTATCATGTTCATGGATGACAGAGGTAGAGCCAACCAACTCCTCGTGGGCACAAGTTATATCTACTAAAGATTGTGGTCCTTCAGCTGGAAATAATTGGATTAAACATCTTAAAAGGGTTATTTCAATCCAAGATTGGAAATAGTAAGAGTATCTATTTAGATAGGTGAGGTTTTTCCTTCCTCGTTGACATGGATCCACCCCAAGTCCTCTAGCATCCCTCACCGCATGTACCCCCTCCCCAGAAAGGGAAAATTATGAATTCTGAGAATTGAATGGCAAAACTGATGTTTCATGTCTTCTGGAAGAAGCCTAAAAGAGATGATCAAATAGATGATTTGTGAACATTAAAAAGAATACTGTAGTCTGAAGTCACCAAACTAGTCTTGATGACATAGGATGTCACCAAGACATTTGACACCATCTCATTCCTTTCAGAAATATGTCAGTGATATTGTGGAATGGATAATAATAATGATGTGGGTTTGAAAGTGGTTAAAAATCTCTAAAAATGTGATCACCACTTGAATATGAAGGGAGGTCTCTAGTGAGTTCTGGGTTCCTCACTGACTTTGCCCTGTTCGACATTTTCATCAGTAAGAACTTGAATGAAGTTGTAGAGATTTGCTCCTCCAATTAAGGGATGATACAAGTTTGAGAGAGATGATTAACATAGTAGAGAGCAGAATTAAAATTCAAAATAATTCATTTTGGTCAGCTAGAAAACTGTCATTTGAAATTTAACAGAAATGAATACAGTCCTTTGCTTAGAACAGGGGCCCTTTGGGGTTCCGTGGAAAGACTTCAGGGGGGTCTGTGAGCTTGATTTTTTGGAAAAAATTAACTTATTACCTTTATTTTCTCTGGCTTCTAACTGAAATCTAGCATTCCCTTCCCTTATGAATGTATGCATTAAATTACAGTAGTAGTCATTCCATATCACATCACAGCTGTTGCATATCTTGAAAAATTGCTTACACTCATCCATACTTTGAAATTGTGGTAGTTGTTAGACTTGATGCTAGTTAAGTGTCATAAAACCATCTGCTGCTACATTCTGAGAAGGGGTCCATGGTTTTCACCTGACTGGCAAGGGGGTCCGTGGAACAAAAAAGGTTAAGAACCCCTGGTTTAGAAGAGCAAATATAAACTTGTAGGGTAGGATTTGAGAAACCTGGCTTCAGAGCATTATCCTGTGAAAATACCTGAGGGTTTTTAGCAGGCCCCAACTTCATGTTAAGTGGCTCGTATTAGCCACAACAGTATGATGTAGCTACATACACAAAGCATGCATATACTCACATACACCTGTGTGTGCATGCTACTAAAGCACGCCTCTGCTGTAATAAGGGAAGTCAAGGGTTGAGATCATAGAAAGGCAATAGTCTCATTGCCCTTTGCCCTGACAGCCCACACCAGTGGTACAGTACTCAGTTCTGGGCATTGTAATTTGGGATGGCATTCATAAATGAGAGAACATTTAAAAGAAAGGACTAGGTTGGAAAGTGCTGGATCCTGAGACACAGTAATGAACAAAGATAGTCACGGACTGTATACTCATAGAGCTTACCATCTGGTGGGTGGGGAGAAGCAGTCGGTTCTGTAAATACATGTAGAAGTCACAGCTGTAATAAGCACAGGACAGAGAGGTAAATGGTGCCGCAAGTATCTCTAGGGATTCCTACTAGTCCCAGAGAAAGCGCCTAGTGCCCCAAGACCTGCTGGATGAAGAGGAGTTAACCAGGCAGGAGCAAAGAGAAGAGCCTTCCAGGCAGAGGAGCCGACACTAGCAAAGGTGGGGAAATGCCCACTGCCCACGTGGGTATAGAATGAACCCAGGAGCTGGGGAGGAGAGGATTGGCCTAAAGAAGTGAAGGGATTGAGGGAGGAAGGAAAGTGGCCTTCAAACACTAAAAGTGCTTGGGCTGGAAAAGGGAATACGGTTGTTTTGTGTTACTTCAAAGGGCAAAATTAGGACCTTCGAAGTCCCACCGTGGCGATTGCTGAGAGGCCGACTTCTCCTTAAGTAACAGCAGCCTTTCAGGGTTCTGTAGCGATCTTGGGCAACAACTTAAAGCATGTTCAGCCAAGGCTGATATTCTGGAAAAGGGGGTCTTGCCTTTGGTGGACAACATAACTAGATGATCCCTACCATTCTTCCCATAGCTCTGCATCCACTCTGGGGAGTTAAGCTTGAACTCACACGTGGCCACCTCACACCGGCGCAGCTGCAGCCTTCTCGCACGCACACACCATTCCTTTAGAAACTCCTCTTGTCAAATGTTTCTGACCACAACCCACAGTAAGAGATGCATTTTACAACACAGCCCGCTACAGCCATTTATGTAAATGGATAGAGCTGATATTAAAGCTTTATGGAAAGAATACCCTTATTACATGTGTTCTTTAAATCCTAGTCTTTAACCCAGTAAGTATTCATGACCCTAACGAGATGGATCACACGCCTCGGTTTGAAGGGTGTCTGGGCCTGGTGGTGCGTGAGCTGGTCCTCTCGCCTCCCCACCTGCCTGTGCAGTGCACCCTCTTCCTCTCTTTTGTCATCCTTCCACTCACTTAGGCCCTGCCCCCATGCCCTGTCTACCTGCTCAAGTACCCCCCACTTCCCCCCCACTCTTTCTCACACCCTTCAGTGTCTTCACCAGAGGAAGGAAAGGCAGTATTGAGTCTGATCCCTTTTCACTAGGTGCACCAAGGGCATTGTTTTCTATAGGAAAGAAAAATTAGAGTGATTAAGTCCTCCTCAGCCCACAAAATTCTCTTTAACCCAAAAGTTGCTGAAAGTCTCTCCATTTTTAAGATAATTGTTTTTGTTAGGGTATTGCAAATGTGGTATGTTTCAATATAAATACCAAAAAATAAAAATAAAGGATTCCTGTGGCTACTCTGGGGCCTTAAGTATCTTTATAATACCCCCCCCCTTTTTTTTTAAGGCGCCGGGGCCAGGGATTGAACCCCCAGAACGCGTATGTGGGAAGCCGATGCTCAAACACGGAGCCACATCACTCCTCTATAATACTTTTTAAATGGGAAAATAGTTTCCAAACAACTGAATTTACACGTAAACCCTAGTAACACCGCTTGTTTTGACATTGAAGACTTGAAATACAGGAAACCTCTATACTTACAGATTCAGGATTTGTGGTCAAAAACCTTCAAACTTGGTCCTCCCTACACTTGGTGGCTTTAGCTGCCTGCTTGCCGCGGTTGCTATACCCGGCTTGGCCCCACTTTTGCTCATTGCTGCCACTGTCTATAGAAGCCCCAGGCTGGGGGAAGAGAGCCTCCTTGTCAAAAGAGACCTGAGCAAATGTTGCAGCTGTTAAAGAGATATGAGCACCCAAAAGAAGAAGTTCTCAGGTTGTGTGATGAAAGAGCTTAAAGTGCACATTTATCATCAGTGTCTGCCAGTATCAGGAATAAAACTTCAGTTGTGCAATTTTTCACATGTTTGGAACCGTGACTTTCATAAATTATTCCTTGGGAATCAGAGCTGCCACTAAAGGAAAGTGGCAAGGTGGCGGCACACAGGGATGCTTATGCAGACCTGCTCTCAAGGCCTTTCCCACCACCTGCCCTGCTGATCCTGGCAGCTTACTTGACCTCTCTGAAGTTCTGTTTCTTCTATAAAATGAGCATTAAATGACATAATACATATATATTAACTATGTCTAGTAAGCACTTAAACATATTACCTGTTATAATTTTATTTCAAAGATTTATTTATTTACTGCCCCCGCCCCCTCCGCCTTCATTGTCTGCCTTCTGTATGTTCTTCTGTGTCTGCTTGTCTTCTCTTTAGGCGGCACCAGGAACCAATCCTGGGACCTTCCAGAGTGAGAGAGAGGCCCTCAATCTCTTGCACCACCTCAGCTCCCTGGTCTTCTGGGTCTCTTATTGTCTGTCCTCTGTGTCTCTTTTTTGTTTCGTCATCTTGCTGTGCCAGCTCTCCACACGGGCCAGCACTCCCCTCGAGCCAGCTCACCATGCAGGCCAGCTTGCCTTTCAGCAGGAGGCCCCGGGAATCAAACCCTGCACTTCTTATATGGTAGATGGGAGCCCAATCGCTTGAGCCACATCCATTTCCCGTGTTATAATTTTTTAAACATCAGAATTCATACTGAAAAGAAAATTAGTTTGTTTTTATTTAAATAGGTTTTTACCTCTCCTTCAAAACCCACATGAAGAGCATTTTAGGGGCCAGAAGATTAATAACAGTGTTGTCAGCATCGTCATGTTTCTGGTTTTGTTTCTCTTTTCAAAAGGTTGCCCGACTCATGGAGATGGGATTTTCCAGAGGTGACGCTTTGGAAGCCCTTAGAGCTTCAAATAATGACCTCAATGTGGCCACCAACTTCCTGCTGCAGCACTGACGCTCCTGAGGCGAAGGCCCCACGTCCAGAGCGGCCCAGGAAGACCAGGCACTCTCTATAGCTCGATGTCCTCCTGAGTACAGGGTGGTCCCTGCTGCTTCCCTGTCCAAAACTCCAAGATTATTACAGTTACGGTATCAAAAACATTTGCCATTAAATTAGCATGTATTTTCTATCTTTATTTTTTTATTGGATATTTTCCTTAATATGGAGAATTATCACTTATTCCTAATGTGTGTTTAAAATGCATTAAAATAGCAGATTTCTGCAAGCAGTTAAATGGCAATCCAGATGGGAAATCACTGCTGTTGTAATATTCTTTTTACGATGATGCATTGTCATCGTAATCTTAAAGGGGAAAAGGGCAATGTTTATTAAGAAAGGGTATGTCAAAGTATTTGTTATTTGGGGAAAAGGGCAATGTTTATTAAGAAAGGGCAATGTTTATTAAGAAAGGGTATGTCAAAGTATTTGTTATGGGCATTTTTAATCACTGTTTTTCCTCAAATTTGTTATTAAGCCCCAGTGGCTGCCCAGTACACAGACTTCATAGAAGATGAGCAATTTCTATGAATTAACAAGGCCTTTGTGCTGAGGGAGAAGCAGGGAACTAAATCCTGTTCCACTTCGTTCCAGCCCATTCTAGTCCAGGGACTTTCCCCCAGCTCCTTCTCCCCACTGCTATTAGAAATAATAAAGTACCAGTTCTGGGTTCTGGAACACTCCGTGAAACTTGAGTTAATTTGGCTCAGAATATCCAGAGTAAGCCACTCAAGCTAGAGGATGAAAATGGGACACAGAGGATACAAACAGAAGTGTAGGCTTCCTGGAGCAGTACGAGGGCCCCGGTGGAATATTTAGGGGCTGCCCCAGGTGTGCTGACCCCAAGAAAAGAGCCGAACCCACGGTTTTGCCTGACTTTCGCCCGACTACACAGCTAAAGTGCCTGGCCCTCACTGCTCACATCCCCCTCCTAAGGACGCAGATTCTCTCTGATGCCTGGGCTCTGGTCTGGATCGAAGGGTAAGGCAGAGTGGATTGCAGAGTGTGCCCATCAGGGCAAGAAAGGAGAAAGGCAAGAGGTGGGTTGAAATGAGCAATAAAAGATCTAAAGCAAGTTAATTAAGATTTAAGGAAATTGTGCAATTAATATGTTCTTCAAAATGAGCAAAAAATGTATCAGATTGATGCAAATTAGACGTGTGATATTTACAATAAAGTTTTTAAAGTGTTTTACTTTTCAGTATCTTTTATTAGATTTATTCTAGACTGTACTATTTACCACAAAAAAAAAAAAAAAGATTTGCCAGACTGCTCTTCAGAAGATGTGGGTGTTTGTTTTGAAGTGAGACGGGCATTTTTCTCCCTGTTGGTAGGACTGGCCCCGGAACATCACCAGGCCAGTGGGAGTACTGCCTGAGGGTCATAGGGCCTCATTCTTAGGCTGGTTGAGACCCTGGGATTGTTCAGGTGACTTTGGTGACTTTCTGGGAGCCCAGCTGGCCCCAAGCACAAGCCTCCGACTGGACCTGCAGTTGAGTCTCCCCCTTCCTGGTTATAAGGAATAGTTGACGTAGTGGAGTCACCCATGACCAAATTCACTGACCAAGGGAATATATAAAGGGAGCCTGAGAGCTTGCTGAAGATGTATTTGTAAAACCTCTGAGGCAAATTTAAATCCATCTTCTACCTCCTGATGCAAAGGGTAGCAGGCAAAGAAAAACTCGCATCCAAAAATACACCAGCTCTTACATGTACAACCAGCATCTAGCAAAATAGACCAAATCAAAACCAAAATTCTCTCTTACTTGAGACTTTTCATTGCTTCTTTCCCAGAAGTTGGGGAGCAAACAGCCACATTATAAGCCTCACTGTTTCAGGCACACCTTCTAAAAGGTTAGCAATCCAGCATTTCTTGTTTGTTTTCTAATCAGGATTCCTTTCTAAAAGTGATTATATCTCAGAGAGCCTTGCCCTTCTGAAAGGAACTTCAGCGACCCTCTCACTCAGTCCTCTGGACCGGCCCTGCCCTGCCCCTCCAGATCCATATGGCTTTTCACCCTTGGGCACGTTTTCTTTGCCTTGCTGGGGCTCCCGGTCCGGCCCATTCTTGCTTTCTGCAGATGCTGACATAGATTCCTGCCCTCCACAGCAAGGTTTCGAATACCCAGCAACTGTGTCAAAACACCCAGAAATCTTTCAGGCTGATGGGCTCTGAAAGGAAAACCTTTGTATTCCATGCACAGTGGTGAATGCCAGAGGGGGGCATCAGAGAGCCATTTAGTGTTTCTGTAAAGAGATGGACGAAGAATGTCAAAATTGACTTTCTTGCTCAGACTAAAAGTTTACTTCTGAAACTGAAATCTTAAATGTAAGAAAAATTAACAGAATCATGTGATTTTTGTTTACTAAACTGCTTGATAAAGCATTATCCATCTAGTGGAGAAATAACCCCAATATCTAAATGCTCATGATGCCACTAATAGAGTTGGAGTTTCAGGCAGAGAGATTGGGACTGGATGGGCATCACTTAACTTCTAGAGGCTTTAGGTGCCAGAAAGAAACCCAGCGGGAAAGTGGCCACCTAGATGTCGGAAATCAGTCTGAAAAGATTAGAGAAATTGATTGGCAGTCCTTCTCCTACAGAGATAACAGGGAGTAAGTTGGATCACTTTGGTTGTGGCTGCCTTAGCAGGTATCATGGTAACTCTAGGCCTCTTCAGTTATCTGTGCAAAAAATGTGGAGAAAGGAGAGAAGACAGTTCATGATGGGATCTTAAGGAATTCTTGCATTGGGA
The DNA here is from genome assembly GCA_029593785.1 of Cabassous unicinctus. Lineage (NCBI taxonomy): Eukaryota > Metazoa > Chordata > Mammalia > Cingulata > Chlamyphoridae > Cabassous > Cabassous unicinctus. The sequence continues at coordinate 10,144 of JAQZBX010032243.1, read as the reverse complement.
GTGGAAAGAGGAACAGGCAAAGAGCCAGGTCCAGAGGAGGAGGACGAGGAGAAGGCAGCCCAGTCAGGAGAGGTGAGAATATCCAGGAAGTGTGACCAGTAGTGGCCGGTGCTGCAGGGGAAGGCCAGAGGACAAGGTGCTTTCAGCCCAGGGATGGCACATTGCAGAGAGCAAGAGAAAGACGGTAAAATCAAGTGGGAAAGCAGAGGTGGTGTACATAAGCTCTCCCAAGAAATTTGGTGGGGAAGGAAGGTGGGAGAGGCTGCTCCTGGGTCAGCTTTGTAGGTCAAGGCACTACAGGAAGCTGAGATCCTGGCCTAGGAAGGGGTATGACCAGGAACCCCAAGGAGGGATTGACCTTAGAAGGGAGGAAAGATACTGCAGTCCTCTGGAACAAGAGAAAGGAGGTAAGAGTAAGCCACAGATACATCGTAAAATAGAGAAGTTGAAGAAGCTCACATCAGTTCCTCCCGCTTACTAAAGAAGGAAGTGAGGTCATCTGGTGAGGATGAAGGGCAAGAGACAGCGTTGGGAACTTGAGAGTGGAATCCATTAGGGTGCACTGGAGGTGAAGAAAGGGTTTTCATACAGGAGAAAAGCCCAAAAGATCGAGACAGCAAAAACTCCGCAGTCCCCACCTTTTAGCCCTAGGTTTGTTGAAAATTCTATTAACTCTGACGTCTGCTTTGCCTAGACTGCTGCTCGGTGCCGCCTGTGTAGTTATCTGTTGCCAAGTTTAGAATGTGCACACTGGAAGAGAACATTCATCTGGTGTAAGCCCACGTTTTACAGGGTCAGAGGCACAAGGTAACTTGGCTAAGGTTGCCCAGGGGACCATGAAGGGCTTGAGGCTAAATCCACTCTGGACCCCTCAGTCCCTTTCATGTTACCCCTTGAACGTTTTAACTGCTCCTCACATTTAGCATTTCTTCCCCTGGATGCTCTGGCCCTGGACCTCGGCAACCTGCGAAGGGGAGTAGGAGGAGAGAAAGAAAGTTCCCTCTTTGTTCACCTTTCAACTTTCGACTTTCGGACTTTCCTCTCTGGTCTGACCTAAGTTCCTTTCTGGTGCCCCACACACCTTGCCTCACAGGTGCCCTGGGGCTCACAACTGTTCTTTATCCTTTTCTGTGACTGTCCGTCCCTGCTGTGTGTACAGGAAGAGGGAGAACCTGGCAGAGCCTCTGGAGAGAAACAGGGTCTCTCAGCGCCCAAGGACAGGATTCCCCCCATGGTGCCAGATTTTTCTTTCCACACCCACTACATCTACCTGAAGCCATATCCAACTGGTTCTCTCCAGCACTGCCCTCACATTCACAGAGGGTTTGGAGAAACTGCAGGCAGAAAGGAACACTAGGGGCCTAGAAATAAAAGGTGCACTCCTAACAACTGCAAACATAAAAGTGAGGGTGGGGAGGCAGATGTGGCTCAAGCAGTTGGGCTCCCACCTGCCATGTGGACGTCCAGGGTTCGATTCCCGGAGCCTCCTGGTGGGAGGCGAGCTGGCCGGAGCGGAGTGCTGGCCCAAGCAGGAAAGCTGGCCTGCACGAAGAGCTGGCGCAGGAGAGCTGGTGCAGCAGGATGATGCAACAAAGGGAGACACAGAAGAGAGACAATGGGAGATGCAGCAGACCAGGGAGCTGGGGGTGGCGCGAGAGATTGAGCGGCAGTGCTGCCTGGAGAGAAGACAAGCAAACACAGAAGAATACACAACAGAGAGCAGACAGCAAGCACAAAACAGGGGTAAGGGGGGCGGGGAATGAGTAAATAAATCTTAAAAAAAAAAAAAAAAAAGTGAGGGTAGCAACCCAGACTTTCTAGGATTAGGTTGGGAGATGCCATTGTCCCCTCCCACCCAACATTAGCATTAAAGACAATTCCCCACTGTAGTTCCTTTCAAAGGTCTCTAAACCAGAGGGTGTGGCTTTTCAGGGTGCCAGCCCATAGGTACTTTATAAACCCCTCATCCCTTTAACCTGGGACAGATCCCAGGCAGGAGCACTTAGTCCCACGGTGAGCTACTGAAGAGAATGCCTGTGGTAATTGCCCCGTCGCTTGCATCCAATGCTGTCTGCTGCAAGGCCGAGGGCAAAGGCCCCAGGTGTTGTGCTGGTCAGGATGGAGGTCACTCCTGCCTCTTCTGACCATCCCTGCTCCTCCGGGGATGCCCTTTGCTCCCCATAGTGGGAGAAGCCCGGGACCAGGAGCCCGCAGAGACTGCCTGGCCCTGGGGCCATCACACGACTGACTTTTGTGTTTTACGAGATTTTAATTTAAATACTGGAGACTATGGTCAGTTTTGTTCTGCTATCTTAATAGTTCTATATATGGAGCTTTTTATTGTAAGATTCTATTATGATGTTAAACAGAAATACTGTACTGTATCTGAGAATCGTTCAGCGTATGCAGATTTTGTAAAAACCTACGACAGACCCCAGTTTTTCACATGAATAAACCTGCCAGGATCATGGAGGGCTTTTGCAAAACAGGCAAAGGTCTTCACCCAGAGTTTGGTGGGTTGGTGTTGCCTTCTCTCAGCAGCTAGCAGGTAGGGGCCTAGTGTATTTCAGTGTTCCCAAAGATGAGCGTAATACAAGTACCTGTTGTTGCCTTAAAGCTCTGTTTAAAGGAAAGCAAAGAAGTGGATTTATTTTAAGTATAAAAAGCCAAGCAAATCATTGAAAAAGCCAACTGTAGAGTGCAGAGAAGGGCCCAGGCCTGCCCCTTCTCTCACTTGGGAAAAGATGTGATGGTGCTCCTGCTCAAAGGTGGCCCGAGTGGGAACAGAACAGTGGTGCGGTTTTTTGTGTGTGTGTTTTTTTTTTAATTAAAGCCAGATACCCACGCTCAGCCTGTTGTATTTCTGATTATTTGTGTAGCTGTTTCAAATATTTTATGAAGTTCCTAAATTCCTAGCTTAAAGCCACTCCAAAATGAAAAATTAATAAATTTCAAGATGGGATTGCTTCGGGGCAGGGGAAAGAAGCAGGATGGGACTGAGGAAGGGCACACACAAAGCATTAGTAATTTCTGATTCTTAAAATGGGTGGAGGTATATAAGGGATATCTGTTTTAATTTTTTATGTTTTATATGCTATATGTACTCTTTTGTATGAATGAAATATTTAATAAAAAGTTTTTTAAAAAATATTTCAAAGAAATCAAGAGCCACATCCCCTCTTTCCGGCATTTACAGACTTTTTCCAGAGGCTCAGGCCAGGAGAGCCCGAGTGCCCCTCTGGAGAGCTCCAGAACCCGAGGGCTGGGCAGAGGGCAGTCCACACGGGCCAAGCATGGGACCTGACTCCAGCCCAGAAGGGGTTAGAACCGAGAGTTAGAGAGGAAAGCACCTTAGAGAACGCATACCACACCCCCGCAATTCACTGATGAAGACACTTCTTCTGAGCCCCACCTGGGGCCTGGGAGAGAGGTTAGCATTTCCTCAGAACTTACCCATGGATTCTGACACTTGCAGATTTCTCTTTGGTCCAAAACCATATCCCTCCCATCCAAAGCAAAGGGATATCCTCAAATAGGCGCCAGAAGCAGGCCACTCCTGAATGTGATATCTGGTCTGGGGTGAGAATTAATCCACTTCAGTCCAAATTAATGCTCCTAGCCTAGTCGTGGGGGACAAGAACTGTTTCAGAGAGGTACAGGATAAAGACCTGCTGGGACTGAGAACCAAAAGGCTCTGGTTACCGGGGTCTGCCTCCAGCTCCTCGCAGAGTAGGCAGAGGCTGCCATTTCACAACCAGAGATCCTCCCAGGGGCCTAGCCTAACTGATGTTACCCGGGACGCCTACAACTCTGTTTAATGCCAGTGGTTCTCTAGTGTGCCTACAACACTAAGGACTAAAATAAACTGGAAGCTTCCTGTGGGCAAGGGCTACTGCTGATTCCATCACAATATCTGAATCCTAAGTGCTTGATAAATGTTTGCTGAGTGAGTGAGGTACACAAACATTAAGGAGAGAGAATCCCTGACCGCTAGGAGAAACAGCTATTATTTTTTAATACAAATGGTATGTGCCAGAAGTTCTCTTAGTTGGTTAATTGGTTAGTTGGTCAATTCATTTTTTAAGTTGGGGAGAGTGCAGAAGATGCCCATGTATTAAATATTTTAATTTAAAACATGTAAATAAAAGTCATTTACTAATCTTCTGGTGTCAGTATGTTCAAGACCCCCTCTTTTTTTCCCCGATATTTTCTACTGATTAAAAATTTGTGTAGTCTTTCATAATCCACATCCATAGTGCATCATTTATGAGATCCAGTCTGGGTTTCTTTATTAAATTTAGAGTGAGAATTTAGTGAAACAATCAGTGCACAGGCATCCTGATCTCATAGTTGTATCATCCACACCTATTTTGACAACAAGTTTTTTTGGTTTGTTAGCAATTCACAAACTTGCCAAAGCATTCGACTTAGCTCTTATAAAATCAGCTCTTTCCTTTCACCTTTATACTCTATCCATGTACATAATAATTAAATTAAATTATTTCATTTCAGTAATAAACACAGCTGCCATAAGAGCTTTGGGAACAAATCCAGCTGCCTCTTGGTGAGCACAGCTCACTCCACTCGTGGGGCCAGAAGAGCACGAGGCCTTTTAGGGCGAGGCCACTGGCCATAAACACTCTGTGTGCTGTGGGCGACTCGGACCCACTCAGCCCCAGAGCTGGTTAAGTGGAAGTCTGCTAAGAAAACTTCTATTGTAGAAGCAAAGAAATAAATGGAGAAAGTCGTTAACCAGAAGACACACGAAAGATGTCCGAGTTCTGAGAACTGTGCCTCCTAGATGGCACCCCAAAGCCTCACTAAGCCTGAGCAAATGAGTGATGCACTTCACTAGTGCCCAGTGCCAAGGGCTCGGGAAGATGGTTTCTTCCTCAGCTCCCCGTCAGTGGCGCCTCCTCGCAGCTTACCAGCTCCTGCTGTCTGCACTCAAGTGGGAGTCAAGGGTAGGCATCAGCACCAGGTGTGATGATACCTTTGATTTTTTAAAACTCAGTACCGTTGGTCTTTCCCTCCCTTGGCCTTCCCTCCTCCCTTCTCCTCCCCTCTTTTAGGGTTTTGCCTTCAACATTGTGTGGCTACCGTGCCCACCACCGGCCTCTGTTTTCCTAGATGAGGGAATGAGCACCAGCAAGTAGCTAAACTGGTGATGGAAGTCAGAATACAAAAAGAAAGTCATGGTAGATACATGGCAAAACCCACAAACTCATGGGAAAGAAGGGCTACGGGTGTACTTACTGGGCTCTGCACTCAGAAATGGTTCCGTTGTCAGGACTGGAAGGGGTGTCAGAGATGACCTTGACCATCACCCTCGTTTCATAGATGGAGTGAGGTGTCAGTCCTCATCGAGGTCACGCCGCTGTGTGGGACGGAGCGGGTCTCCAGGCCGAGGCTCTTCGGCCACACCTGCCTGGGCTACACTTATTTCATAAAGGTTGGAGGTGAGAGGCGAAGCACTCAAGCTGGCTCTACAAGCAAAGTGTTTTCAGGTATTTGACCTCTAACCTCCTTTTGCCTCTCCCTGAGTTGCCTGTTTTTCTCAGCATATGAGTAGGTGCACATCACAGAGTCTATTGAGAAGGACTGTGGTTACAGTTGGTCTCCTCAGTCAGCCTCACACGCTTAGCAGAACTGCTGGTGAATATAAAAGATGAGTAAATGGATAAAACAAGAGATAAGATTCACAGACTTCTGCAGAAGTACTTAGATTAGTGCAGACAAAACGTAAAAATAGGACAGGGCTCTATGTGAAAGCTGCTCAATAACTTTGGGTCATCAACTTGACCTAGGGAAGAAAAGCATAGAAAAGCTGCATGAGGTGTATACATGGCACCTTTGGGGTACAGCTACCGTCCTCCTGCAGCCCCGTTTCCCTTCCACTGGGAGGCGCCCGAATGTCTGGAAGGCACAGCTGTACACGCTCCCCAGCCTAAAGCCCACCACTCTTGGAGAATCAATGGGAATAATGATAGTCTATTTATTGGCTTTTACTGTTCTTTCAACAGCAGCTAGGAGTTGTGAAGTTTGAAAGAAGAGAGCAAGATTTAATTTCCTTAAATAGGGTAGAGAGATGAAGAAAAGCTTGGGGGTAGAAGAAAGCATACTAGTGCTGACAAAGTGACCTCCAAAATGACGAGCAGAGGAGGCAGGGAACTCAGCCGGCCACCAGCAGTACTCCGAGGAAGCAGCCGGGGCCCTGGACAACGTGCTGCGGGCTCCGGCAGGACGCCCCATGCCACCGAGAGGCCCCTATCAGCCCAGTGCCGGGGAGCAAGCAGCCTTCCTGGGCCGAGTTCCCTGCCCAGGAAAATGAGGAGACCTCCTGCCCGGTTCTGCCTGCCTCAGAGGGGATCCAGTGCGATCCGGACCTACTTCCTAAACGTGAAACACCATATTCATGGCCTACTCTCAGTATTATTAATAACATTAATAAATAATAAGCTCTGGTCTTATTTTGAAAATTGGTAATAAAGATTTTTTAATTGTTTGGCAGCACTGACTGACCTTAGGAAATATTCCCGCCAAACTGGAAAAGTCACGGTCAAGGTCAAAGGTAACTCCCCTCGAGCAATTTGTGCGAATGCCTCTGCACCCATGGTTTTCCTTCTCTCATCTTAAAAAAAAACGGTGTGCTTCACTAAGGACCTCTCTCCCCCATCTTCCTCCTTTCTCTTCTGCGTGTTCAACTTCTCCTTCTTCATGACTCCTTCCCTTCAGTGCTTAAACCACGTGGGTTACTCTCTAGTTCGTTTTTTTTCTAAGACCCCATCCTCCTTTCCGATTCCTCATTAAAGATACATTTCTTGGAACAAGTTTCTATACTTGCTGTCTCCCCTTTCTCAGCTCCCTCATTCTCCTCAGCCCACTAACATCTGTCCAATTTTTTTGCCAGATGCAGTGGCCCCTTTTTAAACTACAGTTCCTCCAGTAGTTCCTCCTCCTTCAAACACTTCTCCCTTGGCTTGAGAGCATCACGCTATCCTGGATTTCCCGACATGTGTCAGCTGTGCCTGTGGGTTTCTCATCTCTTCCCTCCCCTTTAATGTCGATGTCCTCACAGTCCTTTCCTAGGCCCCCTTCAGCTCTCCCCGGCAGTATCATCCACCTCATGCCTACCCTCTCCCTAAGCTATCTTCTTGGCTTCAGACCCCGTATATCCAGCTTAGTACTGGACACCTCAGCATGCCTGTCCCGGAAGGACCCAAAGGCACTTTCTTCTACTCCCAGACTGCATGTTATCCTGCATTCCCCATCTCGTCAGTCCACCTGTCCACCCCCAAACCTGAGCGTCCTCTTTGATAGTTTCCTTAAACTCTTCTCCTATAGTCAATCAACCTCCACTTAACACACTTACACACTTTGTATTGTAATTGTCTGATTTGCATGTTTCCCCTGCTCATCTGTGAGGCTAGGGGCCCTGTCTATATTAATTCCTCTGGGTCTCTAGTGCCTAGCACAACACTTGACAAATGTATGAACTGATGAAGCAATGAGCGTTGAAGGTGAGTATTGGCTTAGAGACTAAATGATAATTTATTGGAAATGAAAGGTGACCCCAGCCCACCTTTCTGAACATTCCCTCATCTGTTCTCTCTGAGCCCCTATATGAAAACAGGAAGGGTCCTGAGAGCAGCTCTTTACACTTGGAGATTGAGCTGATGAGTGTTTACTGGCAGTGCCTTTCCTCAGTTTCTAGCATCGAGACCTTATGTGAAACCTTCCAAAGTGGACATCAAATATTAGCAAATACCCTTGCTGCCCATTTGCAGGAGCTACTAGAGGCAACAGAGCACATGCCAGGGCTCCTTGGAATAAAGAATACAAACGTTACAAGGTGCCGTGGACCTTCAGCATTATGAAATATAACTTTCAAGATGCCAACAACTAGAAAGGAAACAGGGTAGCCCCCTCATGAGGGATTCGTCTTGCCTGAGGGTGGTTGCTGAGGGGACACAGCCTGCTACTGAGCCTGCCTGTCCGCCAGTCACCATATGCCAGAGGAAGTCTTGTTCTCTATTCCCAGTCCCTTACGCAAGCACTTGGCAACGTGAGAAAGAAAACTGTAGTGAAATCTGGCAAAGTGGTTAGCTTGTGGTGTGCCAATGCCCAGGGAGCAGATGACTCTCAGTGGACACATGCTTTCTGGAAAAAGCCAAGAACCCACAGGAACGTTCATTTATCTATGAACTTAACATATGAAGCTCTGTTCTTCCCCCTTAAAATGTCAAATGAATTAAATTCTTAGATGTCATCATGCAGCCCCCATCCAATAATAGAGCTCCCCCTCAACACCTGTGCAGGTTAGGCCCCTTTCTCCATCCAAACACCCCCAGGGAATGGAAATCAGAGGCCTCACCACAGGGCCCTGACCTACATAGCTCTCTTGGCCTTTACACCTTCCTCTGTGCTGAGCTCACTGAGGTAGACATAGAAAACACTTTGGAAGTGGTTGCTCTGATACCTCCATTAAAAAAAAAATTTATTGTGATAACATATATACCATAAAATCTGCCATTTTTACCACTTTCAAGAGTACAATTCAGGTATTAATTACATTCACAGCATTCATTACCAAAACTGCTTCATCACTTCAACAGAAACTTTGTACCCATTGAACAATAACTCCCCATTCCACCCCTCCCCCCCAGCCCCTGATAATCTATAATCTACTTTCTGTCTCTATGATTTTGCTTATTCTAGATATTTCGGTGGAATCATACAATATGTGTCAGTTTGTGTCTGGCTTCTTTCACCTAGCATAATGTTTTCAAGATTCATCTATGGTATCAGAACTTTGGTAGGTAGTTCAGTAGGTATCAGAACTTCATTCCACTCTGTGAGTAAAGCACATTTTGTTCATTCATCTGTTGCTGGACACTTGGGCTGTTTCCACATTTTGGCTATGTGAAAAATAGTCTGTGAACCTTTAATGCTCCCATTTTGACATGGAGATATTTTGACAAGGCCTGGAAAACAAACCATGAACTTAAAACTTTTTTTTAGCCAATTAATGTTTTAAACAGAACACCTCTCATCCCTTCTTCCAAGCCTTACCTTTGCAGTGGCTCGGAGGGAGTGTAGGGGCTTAGAGCTGGGGCAAGGGCAGGGATGCAATGCAGCTCAGAGCGGAGGAGAGAGGCGAGTTCACGAGTCAGATACTGGAGAGGGTCTCTGGGGGAGGCCCTGCACCTCTCCTCTCCCAGGAACAGCTCAAAGGCTGTGTGAAGTAGGGATCATAAGGCCCTCAGTTAAATCGGGGAATCTGGAAAGAAAGAGAACCCGTGTGCCTCAGTTCCTGTGAAGAACCCTTGGGGTGACAGCTGTGCATGAGTTTCTGTGGCACTGAAATGGGAAACAGTTGACAGAGATGGTGGCATGGAGCACCAGGGTCAGAAAGAGCTGAAGACCTTCCTGCTGGGAGCCAGCTGGCTGTGTGGACATTTCCACACACCGGTGCCATGATGCAGTGATGCAGTGATGCAGTCCGCCACCACCAACTCAGATACGCCCCAGGGAGAAAGAGAAGAAGGAAGACTTCTGAATAGAAGGAGGTTCCATTGAAATGACTGAGTCCACTCAGAATTGACCAAGATCCTGTTTTGTTGTTGTTGTTGTTGTTTTGGTTTTTTTGTTTGGTTGGGTTTTTTGGTTGAGTGATAAGAGAAATAAATTACATTACTGGCACACCTTAGTGTGTGACTCACGATAGCTCTTAGGTTCTTTCCAGTAATAAAGTTTCTACGAGCAAAGTGTGTCTTGGAGCACGTCTCCATCATCCACAGAATATCGGGGCAGGTGTGTGTTGAGGGAAGGTTTTGCAAATAGTGGTTAACATGATCGTCATCCAAAGCTGGAGCACCAGGCCAGTAACTAGACTAGCAGAGTGTTTGATTTTTCACAGATGAGTGACTGGCTTGAGTTACTCTGTGCCAATCAAGTTACCATAATCTACAAAGAAAACAGAGCAATTTACCTGAAAAATAATTTACCAAATAAATGTGTGGACAACTCATTAACTCTGATTGTTTGGGTTGATGTAAATATGTTTAAGGTGAGTGAAGGGAACCACATTGCTGTCTTCATTGATTTTTTTTTTTTTTTTTTAGATTTTATTTAATTACTTGAT